>OY856412.1:584484293-584721793 GCA_963693085.1 Alisma plantago-aquatica
GCTTGTGTAGATCAGCCACGCGATTTGTTGGTTTAGCTTCTAAAGAAAAGGATACTTACATGATGGTGCAAAAGACTTTTGAAAATTCATATGCTGAAGTTTTAAATATGCAACACAAAGTGGATTCAGTTTCTACAGATGAAAGGATACCCTCATCTCAGACCTATATTCCTACTCGAGTGAGTCAATATGTGCCATTGCTTATACAATCACAACATGAAATCAATGCAAAAGATCCTATAAGATCACTGTGTAAAGGAACTTGAAAACCACAAAGGTTCAAACCACCTCCTAAAATGAAAGCAAAGAACATGTAGTATGTGTAATGCAAAAGGTCATGATAGTCAGACATGCAAGCATGGGGTATTTCTACCTATTAATAAATTTATTAAATTTATAATACATCCTCTTAAATAAATGTTCAACTTTCTTTTTTTTCTTGGGTTGCAGGGAAACAAGGATACGTCAACCTCGTATGGGATAGAAGAAGAAGTTGAGGAGTTAAGTGAAGACTAATGTAGTAATGTTATTTCTGTCTATCCAAGTGCATTTGTGTACACTTGAGCTGTTACCTTTATGACAATTTTCTCAATATTGAGCTGTAACATTTATGACAATGTTCTTTGTTCTATTTGACTTAGCTCTTACTGTGTGCTTGTTCCAATGTGTTGTGTTGTTTGAACAAATGATTCAATGCATGATGTATGCTTGTTTCCAATTTTGTTTGTTATGGCTGATGGCAATTCTCATATGGCTGATGGAAAAATTGATGTAGTAGGATTTCTGGTCCATTTCATGATGTTCAGTACTTCAGTAACATTTTGAGTTTCTAATGGGAGGCTCCATGCTAAATTAGAGGAGTCAAGAAAACTAATAATTTACAAGTTACTGCCTCATAAAATCGGCCTGTGTGGTTTTGATAATACTTGCTAATATTAGTGTTACTGACTCGCATATGATGCCTTACTGACTCGCATATGATTTTCCTTGCTTTCAAATGGCGTTTGATTATTGTTTTAGATAGGTATGCAAAGACAAAAAGACACCTGATTGGTTAGAATAACTGCTGAAATGTTTACGATGTATGTTGTTATCTAGAAACAACACCTTCTTTCTCCCTATTGTATTCATTCTCAATTGAGTAACATGTTCATTACTTCATTCTGATGGGTTCAGAGAACAAGTTCTCGATAATTTACCAGGGTTAGTTCATTTAGCGTTGGGTACATTCAGCTGTTACATTAAGCAATTAGATACATTCTGTGAATTAGGATTCCAGTTTAAATGCATAAACATTAGTGTTCAATGACCATGAAGGATACATTAGTGTTGAGTGAATTAGTTAACAACCTGGGCATTTGAGTGAATCTGATGTAACATTTGAGAGGAATTTGGGTACAATGGAATGCCATGCCATAAGTCCAACATTAAAATGCAAAGATGCAATCAGAAACAAAGCCACATTTCAACTTAGAACATTTGGGTAACCATCATTCATTGATTCAAATGTTATTACACCATTTGACTACTTGGTACAATGCTAAATCGATCCAGCGTACAAAAATACTAAAATGATACATGATATCACTAATGCATACAAACACCACTTGTATTTTATGATTGCTCTTTGTTCGTTGACCCTGGCCATCTTCACTTCTTCTTTAACTTTAATTAGCTCAGAACCTGCGATCTTCACTTCTTCTTTGAGTTTCATTAGCTCAGAACCTGCCATCTTCAATTCTTCTTTTAGTTTCATTAATTCAGAGCCTTGAGCATTGGAATCTTCCTCTTCAGTATGTGTTGAGGCTGAATCTGCCCACTGGAAGTACCTACAGAAAGGATGCCCCTGTACAACAAAGGAACAACATAAAAAACAAACACATTCCACACAATTCATACCGGACCCTACAATTAGTACACATACTTCCTTGTTGAAATTTGACATCCAAAGAACATGCGACCATAATTTTTTGGTGTCCTAGCTATTCTAGGCACAAGCACATAGCCACATTCACAATGCACACCAATTCTATCTGCAGGTCTCTAAAGAAACACATTTGAACATGTAGCGGATGTATATCAATTTTCCTTTTGATAATCCATATAGTCGGATGGAAGGCAGATCTAAAAGGGGGGGGGAATTGGAAAAGAGGGGACCTGATTACAGGACAAAGTGGAGAATTTAGAGAGGCAAAGAGGGAATCAGACTCATTGCTTCTACATGTAGGGATAGTGACAAAGGGGAAGTGCAGCTCAGCACCTGGGGCGAAGGACGACAAGATGTATTTCAGAATTCGACGGACAGAGAACATACACCTTGCACCCGATTTCTGGAATCCACCTGGTGACGGCGGTCTGCTGGCGAAGGCGGTATGCTAGACTCGGTGGTCTGTTGGCGACTGTGGTCTTCTGAAGATGCTGCCTTCAACCTTGGCTGGCGATCATTGCCTTGATTGGCGACGGTGGCCTCCTGGGAACCGGACAGAAGGGAAAGGGGAAGCAGCAGCAGAAGGGAGAGGGGAAGTAGCAGCATCTCTTGGCATTTGGATAGAGGAGAAAGGGAAAGGAGAAACATAGGAAGGAGAAACGAGGATGGAGAAATGGGGAAGGATGAGGAAGAAGAAGAGGCCTGAGCGATTCACAGGCCGTAGTGAGGATAACGAAGAAGGGAAAGGGAATTAGAGGAGAGAGACTAGATTCTGACGAAGGGTTCTCACATTGTGTGAGAGAGAGAGGGTTGGAGGAGGGGAGTCATGGGGAGTGAGAGGGCTAGGACCCAGTTGGATGCCGTTAACGGGTGCGCCTGCTGTACAAAGGAGGCATGTTTTTGCTTTTTGCCGGATCTTGATCCAACGCTTATAAACTAAGGTGTATAGGTGCCCCTATACACTTGAGTGTATTGTAGCTCAACTCTCTCTCTCTCTCTCTGTCTCTCTCTCTCTCTCTCTATATATATATATATATATATGGCTAAAAAACTATGTATCTGAGTACATGTAATCCTCTTTATTTATGATTAATATGTAACTCTACAAATGAATTCCACCTTATGGATTTGATTTATACTCCTTAGATAACATATGTAACAAAAATCATCTCAATTTGACATTCCTAGATCATATAAATAAAGAAGATGCATATTTTTCAATCAATGGTAAGTTGCAGAAATTGTAGAAACCATTGGATGAGATTATGTTATATGCCATGATATATGAAAGATATGGTTATAAAAATGGAAACACATACAATCCAGATGATATCGATTTAATCCAAATGGTTGGATTTTCTTAATGAGTTCCACAAATGCCATTTTAATGGCCGGTACACATAAGTTGTATGTACCGGGCGGTACATACTTCCTAACCTATATATATATATATATATATATACATATACATATATATACACATATATACATATATATATACATACACATATATACATATATATATATACATACATATATATACACATATATACATATACATATATATACATATATATACATATATATATATATATATATATAACATTTTATCAATGGCAAAATGATCCTAAAAGATAAGACCTCATAATCGAAACAATAAAGAAAACGATTGTAATCAGACAACTCATACTAATATTCTATCCATTTATTGACACATTATCCTTTCCATTTAGTACATGTTTTGATTGTTGTGCAAAACATGTCTATTGAAAATCATAGTTGTCATCATGTTTAAAGGCAACACATCATGTAAGACCAAGATGATGACAACTAATCAAATAATATGTTAAGACTGAATTAGAGACTGTGAATATGGCAAACTGATTGTGATTAAAGTTCAAAACCTTCAAGTGGCCCAATAAGATTAATATCCTTGTTGGTTTCTCAAGTTCCAAAAATATTAAAATAAAAAATATCCAAGGAACCCTAGATAAAGAAAGTTCAAAATTTTCCTTTTAAACTTATCATTGATTGTCCAATCTTTTGCACTTTCTAATATTGTCATATCTAGAATCAGACAAGAGTTATGCAATCTGGAAGAATCCTTGAGAAGTGTGTCGTCTGTGGTGCTAAATATTGTAGTGGATCAAGGCAATCCACTATAAACCCTCTATGGTGTTATATCATATCTGTGAAAGAGAGAACTGGTCACTATAATGCATGGGCCCATCACCCAAATCTATGATAGATTTTAAGAATGATCATTGGCCCCATAGACCACCAGTCATCTTGGTCACGTGCTTTATCCTCACTCAAGCACAACTTGAGTTCTACCACCCAACAACCTACCCATCCTAATACTATTCTAGGTAAGTATGCTTAGCTATTGAATACCTATTGATGGGCTACCTAAAACGGAGGTGCAATTTAGTGACATGGATAGTCCAACCATTCCTTCTATGATTATTTTATCAAATGCCTCAAATCTTGGGATGTTATAATATCTCCCACTTAGATTCTTGATGTCCTCGTCACGGCTCAACTACATGGCCTCATTATCTCATTGCCATTTTAGGTAAGACTTAGAATGACAGTGACACACCAACTCCCATTTTCCACTACCGACATAATGGTGGATTCATTTCACCTTAATGGTGTAAAGAAGTGAAATAAATCTCTACTAAAAATGGTAAACAAAAATCCAATAATAGAAGCGAAAGTTAAAATTTTGACTATATTCAATTTAATAAAGGGGTCTAATAAGGGTGTACATGCTTTATACAAAAAAGGATCTAAGTCGAGGGAAACTAAACTACATCAATATGTCTCCAACAAAATAACTTAATAAATAAGTCCATGATGGAAGGATGAACACCTTCTCCTAGTCTTAGGCTAGTTCACCATGCCCATGTTGCGCACTCTGATCCTAAACCTGGGTGGTTGGGATCACCCAGTAAGAGGAGAGAAAATTATGTGTCAATTTCAAGGAATAAGGTCAAACAAAATGTAAAGTATTGCATGATAAAGAACTACTATGCTAAGAAGGTCAAAAGAATGAGGCAAGTAAATAAATAATAATTCTACCAAGTCAAGTAATAATAAAGTTGCATGCATGATTAATATGACTACATTAAACTAATATAGGGCATAGGCACCTACCTAACCTCAACCTCAAGGTGAGGGAGAATTTACACATTCCCAAGAACCTGAATATATATAAAATGGGGAGAATTATCACATTCCCCTGGGCGAATTTACACATGTCCACTATGGGTGTTTGTACTCATGTACACTACATTAGTTAATCAGTCATTTACATCATCATACTGAATAATTTAATGGCAGATTAAGAAATTGAAAACTTTGCAAGTGGGGTCCAAGACCCTAGAATAATTGGAGTAAAGGTGCCATAAGACGAAAATAAAGAGAATAAAGGCTAAGAAAATGCCTCATTGGAAATATTAGGGTGGATATCAAAATGGCCAATTGAAGGAAAAGTGTTCAAACTCATACATAAATAGGATTGCACATACACATACCTCACTTGATATTCCTAGAGAAGACTTTTCACCGACTAATCGTGTCAAATATCACTTTTACCTTAGATACAAGTTTATACACATGGAATAGGGTTTATAAAGCATATTATTTGAGAAACCCTAACTTTGGACCTCTTATGAAAACCATCGATTTAGGAATCAAAACTTTGACCAATCGATTACTTGGATTCTCATGATTGAGAAAACATATTTATTTCTTAACTTTGGAGTTAAAATGAATTAGTTACATATTTTAAGGTTTTTTAAATAATTAAAATGGTGTTCAGATTAAACATAAAAATATGGATGCATATCAATGCTTCAAAGTCATAAAATCAGATTGTAATAAAAAAATTCTTTCCAATGACGATTTATACGTATTTTTTAGATAAGGAATCGAGTTATTATGAATTTCTAAAGTACTAGCCAAACAAAATTCGAGGTAAATCCACGTGCGTCAGAAATGCGTGAAAGAAAAAGAAGAGAAAGGGGTCAGGTCTGCACCAAACTATCCCAATTTTTGCCCACCAGTTGGTTCATAGGATTGCCCCAATGAATCATTAGTCAAATGAGGCAGAGCAAATTAAAATCTCCAAAATGCCCTTGTGATTTAATTTATTCGATTAGATATGTAGGGTCACCTCGGTCATTATACAATCAGGTTTCTTCTCTCTCATGACATGCGATCAAAGGTGAGAGCACAGTGATAGGTCGAGGTACAATCTGTAATCCTTAAGGTTTTTCATAGGAACCATCTCAGAGAGTAAGTTCCCTATCATGTCACGAAGATAGAGTGTAAGGCCCCTAAACTTGCTTAATGAGTTGAATAAGCTTAATTATTATAATTGAATTCTTAGAACCCTAATATAACCTTTTGATATTCTTTGAAATCATAATATAAGCTTAAGTTTCAAATTTGGTCCAATTTGGACACTGGTTGAGCAAGTTATGCACATTTTGGACTTTTCTGCAATTTACCCAATTGAGAGGTTTTTCTTGCAATTTATCACTTGCATTATGTTCCTTGGATATTATATCATCATTCTTGAGCTTTTTGAAACATGGGGAACCTATTTAAACCTTGGTTTGAAGGTGTTTTCTCCAAGGGTATTTTAGGGTTTACCCCTTCATGGATGAGCTACCTTTAGTAGCTATCAACTAATGAATTATATGATTGGCTGGAAAATTTGACAAAGGAAATATAAGCAGGTCTTAAAGGATGGTGGTTGAGATTCTTGTGTGTGTGATTTTATATTCTTAATAGTTTAAGGCCATAGACACATGGGGAAGCTACTTTTACACCTCATTCTTGCTCCCATCCTTATCCATGGGCTATATTTACCTCTTCCTTTCCCAAGTATGAATCTATGCTTTATTTCTCTTTCCTCTAACCTGGATCAACGACTCCACTCTATTTTTCTATGGAACCAAGTTCTCTAAGGTAGAAGACAACCTCTTTTTGGAGAAGAACGTCTCCTAGAGCTCCATTTAGCCCTACCTAGGGTTTCCAAGGTCATCTTCTACGGATTTCAACCAAGGCAAGTTATTTTATTCCTTCCTTCTATATTTCTCTTGCTATTATTCTTCCTTAGACCTTCCTCCAGGTCGGAACCTTGCTGTTCCATGGTAGAAATTTCTCAAAATCTCTAAAACCCTACCTTTGTTGCTCCTTATGCTTAGGGCTTTCTCATTTGATGAAGAAAGGTGCTAGATGGACGAGTTCATAGATTATGCTTGGATTTTCTACCCTACCTTCTCGAGATTTCTTCTGTGTGGGGTTTCATATTCTCATTAGAGTCAAGTTTTATAACTTGCACCACATTTATTGCTTATCATAAGCTTTCTAGATCATGTTCTTGCTTGAAAATGATGATTTATGCACTAAAAAGCTATGCTTGACTTGGATTTCGATTTTTATAATGTTACCTATTCTGATTTCAGTTCTAGGTGAACCTATGATCATGTGTACATTATTCCTAAGGTAAAATATGACTTGTATCGGGTTGGTTTGACAACCTATGGTGCTAAGCACCTATTAACCAATGGTCAATTTTAGGGTTTAAAGCTGATTTCTTCTATAAACCCATGACCCGATGATGCTACCATTGCAACAACCCTATGGTGTTGTCTTTATGATAACTAATGGTCAAGATCAAAGGTGTCATATGATGGTGACAACCTATGGTCACCCCCTTAGGTCAGGTTTTGGATCAATTAGAAGTTTAATGATCAACCATTAAGTACCCTACTGATGTTATCAATCAATGATGACATTATCTTAATATTTGATGTTGATTAATGAATATAGTGTTGATCTAACAACCTATGGTGACTTAATGGTCACTAATGATGGCAGAGCAGGTATATACAACCTATGGTGAGTTAATCAGTGTAGTTGTAGCATCAATTAAGCCTTAGACCAATGGTTTCTTGGGTCACTTGATGCAATGGTCAAGCCTATACTGTAATTGATGGTTTTAACATATGAACTTGACCCAATGGTCAAGATTTAATGTTTATTCCTCCAATAAAGTGGAATGATGGATAATGTAATATGTTTGTCCTAATAATGTTATTTAGATGGTTTCCTTTATATGATCAACTTAAGGAGTTTACTTGTTGACAATGGATGGCTTATTTTAACTAAACAGTCGATTGTGGATTTTACCCTACTCTAAATGGAACTTTTTGTGTTGTTAATCAAGGGATGTCTAGGGTTAGATGGTGACTCTTTCTAGAGAACAAATCAAGGACTTCATAGGTGGTTTATCCAAGGTGTTTATTTATGTAAACAACCAGTGGTCTTACCTTTTAAACATCCAATGGTTCTGGGTGACATTGTGGTATGGTGATAAGGGTTGAATGATGATGGAACAAATGGAGGGTTACCCTTAATAATTTAGTCTTACCTATTCACTCATATGAATATAAGGGATGATAAAAAGCTTGTTAGTTCAATATGATGGGGGGGTGAAGGCGGGGGCGACTAGCCCATGCGTTGAGGGTGAGGGCTCTTGCCCGTCGTCGAGAGCCTGGGCCGAGAGGGTGAGAAAGTTGTTCAAAGTTCAGAGAACTCACCAACCACTAGTGGAGTCGAGAGACCCCTTACAGTCAACCTTCAAAAGCAATGATGATAGGACATGGATGAGAATGCCAGACCCTGTAATGGAAGCGATGTAAGACTTCCACAAGACCTCTGTGATGGTCCAGGTGTTTGGACAGAGATGCGTTTTGCACCAACTCCACAGTTGGATGCTGAGATCGTGGAAGCTAAAGGGAGAACTTTAAGTTTCTCCGCTGAAGGATGGGCTGTTCATGGCACAGTTTGCATCTGAAGAAGACACGGCCACAATGCTAGAGAAGGGGTAATGGTTTTTCAATAACAAACTGGTGCTGACTTGGAAATGGTCACTAGAGGGGGACGTTGATTGTGTGGGATTGTCCTCGGTGCCGGTCTGGGTGACGCTACCTGATCTGGGCAGACATTGGTCGAGGTTGAGCTCTCTCGATCATGGACTACGTGATCGGGACACCAAAGGTGGTCGACTTCATCACTGAAGGCTGATACTTGGGTGCGCCACACCTCTGTGTGGAGATTAAGGCTAATAAACCACCACCATCGAGCATCATGTTGGAGCTTCCGAGCGAGAAGGAGATGGAGATCAAGATAGTGTATGATGCCTTATCTGATCGATGCCATGCTTGCAAGGTGTTCATGCATATGCCTGAGGAATGCCCAAACGTGCAAATGAAGACGATGGCAGAGGAAGGTATGTGGGGTAGATCACTGAGTGTGAGACCACAGAGAAGGAAGAATAGAAGGAACACCAGTAGGATTCTTGTGCCGATGATGACGCCTCCTACTCAGGGACATGTACCGACAACAACGACTTCTGCCCAGGCCCTTGTGCCGACGGAGGTTCCCTCTACACAGGGGGACACTTCGTCCACTGTGGAGCAGGTGATAGAGGTAACTGTGGTTGAAACAGATCCAAGCAGCCATGCGGAGGAGCGATAGCTTATTCAATCTACTTTGGAGGAGCAGGGGAGGGAGGCAGTAGCATTACAAAAGGAAGGAGAGAGGATTCAGGCTACATCTACCTTGACAACATGTAGGATTGTGGTTGCGGGAGATAGCAGAAATAGAACCGCTCACCCTTAAAGGGGTTGAGATCCGAAGAGACGATGATTACCAACCCGTTTCAGGTATTGGAAGACCTGATAGAAGAAGTAGAGGTGGAACTAGACAGTATTAGAAGAGCCACTAGGAGTTGAGTGGGAGGAGATAGGGGAGGAAGAGGAAGGGGAAGGTGAAGACATGTTCCTATTGCAACCTCTAGAAGGGGGGTGTCCAATGAAGCTCATGGTGTGGAATGTCAGAGGTGCGTCTCATCTATGGAAGTAGAGAGTCCTCCAACAGATCCTAGAAGAGAAAGGAGTTCAACTTGCAATCTGCCTTGAAACAAGAATTAAAAGGGAGATGAAGGAAAAGATTAAGAAACTATTTCCGAGAGGGTGGGAGTACACCTCTAATCTGGAACAAGTTGAGGGTGGGAGAATTGTAGTAGGGTGGTGTCCTTTGATGTGGGATGTGTAGCCCATTTTTGAATCGGACTAGTTGATCATGCTGAGTTGCATCAATAAGGGAGGGTTCCATTGTGTCATATCTACGGTGTATGGTCTCAATGCAAAGAGGAATCGTAGAAGACTTTAGGAGTACATCACGAACACAACACAATAGGAGCTACCACATCTTGTGGTGGGTGACTTCAACAATACTAGGAAGGCCAGTGAGAAGATAGGGGGCCTACTAGTTCCTGACTCCCTACTTGAAATGTCTAATGATTCCGTCAATGAAACAACTTAATTGAACTCAATATTCAGGGAGGCACCACAACTTGGCACAATAAAAGATGCCCGATGAGAAGAATCTCTCGCAACATTGATAGAGGTTTGGTGAACATCAGATGGATTGAGACCTATCCTAATGCATCTATAGCTTTAGGGGCTCATCCTAATAGCGACCATGCTTGGATGGAGGTGGACCTAAGCAAAAAAGAAGAGCCCAATAGACCTTTTAGATTTGTGAATCATTGGATTGATTGGCCAAACTTCAGGGAAATGGTTAAATAAGCATGGGAAATTGAAATTCATGGCAATCCCATGTATGTGGTTATCCGCAAGTTGAAAAAGATGAAGAAGGCACTTAAGAAGTGGTCCACGGAGATAATCAACTTGGATAACCTTGTTAAAGAAGCCAGGAATGAGTATGGCAGGGTGGTTAGGGAGCTGAGAGAGTAGTGAGTTGTCATAGAAGAATGGAGGAGGAAGATATAGCGGGTGAAAGGCTGATTCAGTTGGAAAAAGTGTAAGAATTATACTATTGGTAGCAAAGTAGAATCAAATGGATCAAATATGGGGATACCAATTCAAAGCTGTACCATGCAGCGGTCCGGAAGAATGAAATGAAGGATCACATCCACAATCTAATTGATAAATAGGGCAATTTAGTTGATGAGGTTGACAAGATGGCAAAGCTTGCTATGGATTTCTTCTCTAACTCGTACAACCAAAGCAACCAAGGTGATACTACTTCTAACTTACAAAGCAAGGTTACGGGAGAGATGAACAGAAGCCTCTTGGAAATGGCAGATGATGAGGAAATAAAAAAGGTTGCTTTCTCCATTGGAGCATCCAGAGCTCCGGGCCCAGATGGCTTTAACGCAATTTTTTTTCAAACTTGTTGGGATGTGGTTGGACCTGAGGTGTGTAGGGCTATGAGGTGGTTTCTTGTGGGAGGTAGAATGGTTGGACAAGCTAATCAAGCCTTCATCAGATTGGTCCCAAAGATAGCGTCTCCTATTGAGATTTTTGACATTAGACCGATAGCTTGCTACAATGTGATTTATAAGATGATATCAAAGCTTATCGCTGTGAGATTGAAGGAAGTGATCCCAAGATTGATCTCCACCAACCAAGCCACTTTTGTGAAAGGTAGATCTATTGCGGATAATACCTTGCTTGCTAAAGAGTTCTTAGTTAATTTTGGGGTCTCAAACTCCACCAAAAAAGCATGCATCAAGATGGACATTTCCAAGGCATATGATCATGTATGGTGGGATGCCTTATGGAGCTCTTTGGAGGCTCTAGGCTTCTCGAGGAGATGGATTGAGATTATCGAAGAATGTGTTCAAACTACTTCTTTTTCTGTTCTAATAAATGGGGTGCCCTATGGGATCTTTAGAGCAGGAAATGGTCTAAGGCAAGGAGACCCACTCTCCCCCCTCATGTTTATGATTGTTATGGAGAATCTCATGAAAATGGCTGATACAGAGGAGCAAGAAGGTAGAATTAAGACCTTCAAGGTGAAAGGGATCAAGGTGAAGACACACATGATCTTCACAGATGATGCGCTCTTTTTCATTGCGGGAAACTCAAAGAACCTGAGGAATGTTAGAAGGATGATGGAACGTTTTGGGGATCTTACCAATTTGTACATGAACAACATTATATCCAATGTTTTTTGTCAAGATCTTGTGACAGGAAGAGGGGAAGATTGAAGGAAGCCATTGGTATATCGCTAGGCACTTTCCCTACCAAATACTTGGGGATTCCTCTCTCAACAGGAAGATGAAGGGGGAAAGATTTTGTGGAGTGTGTGGATGATCTTAGGAGAGTGGTGGACAAGTGGATATCCTTAACCATCTCCATGGTGGGTAGATCAATCCTTATCAAGGTTGTTTTAAATGCAAAGATGAGGTATTGGTGTGGGCAGACTAAATTACCAACTTTCATTTTGGATAAATTAAAAGCGATAGCTGCTAGCTTCTTGTGGGGTGGGGGTGTTCATGCGGTGAAATGGCAGACTATTGCACAACCTCTTCGAGCGGGGGGCTTGGGGATGAGTTGTCCATATGAAATTTCCTGGGGAGCTGCTGCTAGAATCACTTCCTCAACTGTCCAGACACTCTGTGGGCAACATGGATGAGAGAGAGGTATGGGGACCTGGGTGGAGAGCTGAAGAAAGGTGACTCCAGTGTTTGGGTCAGAATGAGTAGGATCTTTGAGGAGCTGAAGCGTCTCTACTAGTTACAAAACCGGGATGTTTCAGAGGAGAAGATTAAATCGTGGAGGATTAAGAAGCTACCGCCGTAGGCCATGTGGGTCGAGATCATCTAGATAAAGCCAAGATGCCCAAAGTGGAGCTTTGAGGCTTATAGAACAATGCTAAGAAGACTGCCCACTAGAGATCAGATCAATAGATGGGGCAGGGAGTGTGATCCTTTGTTCTTACTTTGTAATAATAGACCATAAATAAATGAGCATATCTTTTTTGAATGTGATTTCTCAGCCTACATATGGAGAAGAGGATGCCTGAAATGTGGTTGGGGAGGCCATGCACCGCTGGACATGGATGCAACCTTGGATTGGATGCTTGAGAAGACCAGAGGTAACCACAAGAACAAACTCTTGGGGAGTTTGTTGATCACGTCCCTTACGTTTCATGTGTAGGGAGAACAAAATAGTAGGCTACATGGTAAAAGCCCGAGAGATAACACTACAATTTTTGATGTAATTAGCAATAGTCTTGTTTGGTTTTTTAAAGCTAACCCCAAGAGCATGGTTGGGATGGATACCATGACTCTGAGAATGTGAGGGCTCGTATAAACCATGTACAGTATATGGGGTTTTTGATACGTCCCCTATACTCCATTTGAGATAGTAAAATTTTACCTTATCCAAAAACAAGAATAGAAGGGATGATAACCATATGGTGTTGATATGTAACCCTAATGAGGTATAGCTTGTTATACCTAGCTTAACTAAATGATGGTAATTGGGTATGAATAGTCCTTGAATGACTAATCATGGAGTACTTTGTTATTGTTGTTGAAACCTTAGTATGCTATAACCCGATGGTTACACCTTGATTTATGTGTGGGTTCATACTTGAGAACAATATGGAATGTGATGGTGATGCTTCACCTTATGCATCCATGATCCAATGGGGATGTTGTGAGTTAGGGTTTGGGTATAAGTGTTGATTAGTAACATTGATATAATTTATCATGTTGAACCTAACTCTAATGCAAATAGGTAAAGATGAGTATTCATGGTTAACATTATTTTATGATGGAATAATGGTGGAATAACCTCCTTAATATGATCAAAACCTTAATATGTTAATTGGTTGTTATCATAGCCACATGGTTGATACTTTCTTATGCTAAACATGTGCATTATGAATATGATGAGTGTTAATCATATCTATATTCGTTGCATGTTGATGTAATAAAGGAATGTTCTTAATGTTAATATAACCCTGCTATGATTGTTTATGAATATCTCCTAGCTCATTAATGCAATATTGTGTTGATCTGGTGTATTATATGTAAGTGATGTTGTTGAGCCTTGTTATAAGGCATGCAAAGATAGTGATGATCTTGCAGGGAATAGTATGATGGTCTTAATGACCTTTGGGCATGGTTGATCCCTAAATGAGGTGTAATCCTCTTATGTTGATAAGGGTTGATACCCTTTGATATTGTGAAAAGGATTTTATATCCTATGATAGTATGATGGTCTTTGAGACGTCTTACTTCGGAGAACATGATTAACTAACGCGGAAGTGAATTACTTAACTGGCAGTGGAATTATGAAAATCACTAGAAATTAAAACTTTTTGGAGAAAAGATCTTTAAAACTTAAAACTCCTTTATCATAAACAAAATAAATGGTTAACATCATGTTTTAACATTACATCTCTGATGAATCACTTCTTGAGTGATTATATACATCCAGATACAAAATCTCGAGGCTTAAAGCCAAAATCTCAGACCTACTAACTCCTAGGACATGAGAGTACAAAGATGACATAAGACTAACTGACTATAGGACATGACAGCCAGTATCTCTACCTGAGATTCACTATTGCCCTTGGTGTTGCTGCTGCTGATACTGTTCACCCTCGGATTGGTTTCTCTGTCCTCGACGTCCACCTAAAAAGTTAGAAACCTACGGAGGAGACAATCTGAATAATTGTCCCAGTGAGAGTTATAACTCTCCGCCAAAAGCTTTGTTATGGCATTTAAGAGATAACAAAGCAAGATAATCTTAAATCATCAACAACAAGTTTGGTAATAAGCAAAGAAACATTTACTTAAGCAATCACTTCATTAAAGCATATGAAAAACATGTATGCTAGATACTTGAACAGATCATTAATGTAAACAATGTAACAACAATCATTGTTTCTCGTAGTTTAACCTAAGTAGATATACTACGCGGTTGATTATGTTTTACAAACATTATTATGCCCTGCGGAGATGAGGTATACCGCTCATACTCCAACCGATCACTACTAAGTCGCATCGGTACCATACATAGGTCATCAAAAGAGCCAGATTCTTATGACCTCATCTTCCTCAGTCAGTGTGAGGATTAACATGCAGGACATCTAGTGTCTCTGCTACTATAGCTTACCAGGGTATTCTGGCACTTCGCTATTAGAGTCACAGTGGCATTCTGTACGCTCTTCGCCATTGAAAGATCTCTTGTTTATCTCTCATCGATGTGGTATAAAAGTTTCCCTCGGGAGATTAGTGATAGATCACCCCGGCATAAACACATAGTGAAGGGTTGATAGATTAAGATACATCTATATCAATTCCTACACTAGGATGAAAGGATATACACATCCATATTCCCCCACATACTCAAAAGTATGCGATCCAGGAATTCCCTTAGGAAAACCTGTTTCACCATCATTTAACTTCTGACAATGATGGATCTATGATCAGGGCTCTACATGGTATGATTATACTTGATTAGTTAGGTACATTTCAGCATTCTTTTAGCATCAAGCATGTTTCCAAGCATTAATCATTATAACAACAATTATGAAAATAGAATACTAAATGTATCAGGTCTAACTCACATCAGTTATCAATTAGGTATCATATCTTAATTATCTCATCATAAGTCATCTATTTAGCATGACCTTGATGTTACTCACGGCTCTTACAGCCCATCAATCTCATATGATGCCACTTACTAGGGAACATGATATGTCACTATTCATAAAGCTAGTAACATGCTTTCAATGAATATGATATCATAATCATTACCTGGGTATGATCATTCTCTTACAAGAACCTGCATGGTTAATTCAGTTGACAACAATAAACAATTCATTTCCAGATTAGTCAATTTATAAAATAGGATTAACCTTTCAATTCAAGGGTTGCACCTTCATGCCTTCATTAAGGATAAGTTCCCTTATTCATCTCAATTAGGGTTATATAATCCCTTACATCATGATTAGGAATAATGATTCCTCATCTCATACTTAAACATGAAGATTCATGCTTAAAAGCATAACATGGAATTAGGGTTTATTGTACATTTCAATGCATTACCCCCAATTAGGGTTTACTTATTCATTTTACATGTTATTACCCCTAGAAGTAGGGTTTACTATTCACTTCACAGTGAATTGAGCTCATAGCATCATCATGTATGACAATCATCATCATTGATGCCCTCAAATTAGGTTAAGATTCATTAGACATCATAATTAGGGTTTCTATGATCTCACCTTGGTGGATCATACCCTAATCATGTACATTCTTTCATATTGGAGGTAGGTTACTTGATTCTTATTAATCTTAGGAGCCTTCTCTCTCCTCATACTACTAGATGATGTTTACATCACACTAGATTAAATTAGGTTAAGTCAACTTGATTATCATAGGTCAAGTTATCACCACTATAGTCATTAAGGTTTGCTTGATCAAGAGGTGTTGCCTACTTGAACCATTTATAAGTGCCTTGATTATATTCACCATTAATTATATCTTGGGTCAACCTACTAGGTACTTAACCCCTTAATGTATTTAGGTATCTTTAGGGTTTAAGTTGAACCACCATTGACCCATTTAAAACTTCAAAGCACTAAGTAATCAAAACCCTAAAGTCTCCAAATGATTACACACTTTCAACCTCCAAACGGTCCTGAGACCGTTTGGATGTGTTGACCGTTTGGTTAGGTTGACTTCCAAAACATTTGAACTTGGTCACCCTCAAGACCATTTGAATCTAAAAGGTCTTGAGACCGTTTCAACTTGTTGACCATTTGAGAGAGTTGACTTTGAAACAGATTGGATGAAACGACCTTGAAACCGAATGAATTGAATCGACCTTGAGATCAATTAGATCAAATTACCTTGAGATCGATTGAGCCCAAATGGTCTTGAGACCGTTTGGACTCAAACGGTCTTGAGACCGTTTGGACTCAAATGGTCTTGAGACCATTTGGTCCAAACCTCTCAAAACCGATTGGACCCAAAAAGTGCATCAAGACTTATAATCGATTAGGGTTTTCAAGGTTGAGTTCCTCAATTGTCCTCATATGTGTTAACCACTCATCAATTGAGCCAATTAGGGTTAGACTTAACCTATTGGACACTTAATTGACCCTCAATTGATATCCAATTAGGGTTGAATCTAATTCAATTAGGGTTTGTAATAGGTTAACCATCAATGTCCATCAACATAAGTCTATTTGATGTTGAACCCATCAATTGACCTACAATTGGGCCCAAACTTGGCCCAAACGGTATTGGGATCGTTTGGATATCCTCCAAACGGTCTTGAAACCATTTGCCCAAAGTCCCATCAAAATCTAAGTCAATTTAATAAGGGTTGAACCCTAATTAGGTCTAAAATCAGCATTTTCAATTAATTCAACAACCTATTGTGATTGGACCTTCAATTGATTAAATTGTCTTAACCATAGACCTCCAAACGGTCTTGGGTGGTCACCAAACGGTCTTGAGACCGTTTGAGTGGTCCCCAAATGGTCTTGAGACCGTTTGGTCCACTCAACCCAAAATTCAACCAAATTGATCCTTGAATTCAGCAATTTGAACCCGATTAGGGTTTAGAGGGTTGAAGTACCTTCAACTTATGATTGGTTTGCAATTATGTCATGATTCTTTGTAATTTGATTAATTCAATATATATCCAACATACATATAAACGGTCTTCACTTGGTCAACCCTACCAAACGGTCTTGGAGACCGTTTGAATCTAAACGGTCTTGCAAACCACATGAAATCAAACAGTTGTGAGACCGTTTGGTTTCAAACGGTCTTGCAAACCGTTTAGACCAAATGGTCCAAGGTCATTTGGTAAAGTAGCCTAGAGAATCATGCCCATCATCTTCAACCTTAGAACAGGTCGGTTACTTCGTGGTTTTCCTTGCAAAAGTGCAAGGAAGAGTGGGGAAGAAAAAGAACTAACTACAAACTTGTAAAAACAAAGATATGCATAAGAAAGCAAGAGGTTTAGAGTTATAAAACCCACCTTATGGTCATTCCTAGAGCTCCAAGCTTCCAATATTCAAGCCTTTAATGGTGTCTTGAGCTCCATAGGTAGGCCAAAGGTGTTTCTCCAAGAAAAGGTTGGGAAAGATCGGCTAGAAAGAAAGAACTAAGTAAGATAACCATGAAACCAACCTTATAGTCCACTTTCCTCCATGAATTCGAGCAAGAAGATGACCCAAGCTTACCTAGCTTCTTCTTGGTCGTTATCCTCTGCTCTAGAGCTCTGCTTCAGTCAGTTTAGAAAGGGGATAAGTGAAGGAAGAAGGGAAACGTTCCTTTGTTTGCAAAGGAAAATTGTATATATACTCTGGGGTCATTTCCATCATAAGGACAACTAGTTTCTCCATTTCTCATCTAGGTCCTTCCTTTCTTATTTTCACGTCCCTTGTCCTTATTTCTAAAGCAAAACTCTTTCTAAAACCAAGGACTAAAGGTAAATAAGGTCAACTTATCACTAAGGTGCACATATATAAGGGTCTTTTTACTTACAACTTGGTTATTCAATTACAAAGGTATTCCTTTTTATATGATTATTCAAAAGAAGCACCCTCTTCATCATTATTACTCTAAATGATGTCAAGAGTCATAAAAGATATTCTAGAAAGTGTATTTTACAAGTTGCACCCCACATTTTGGGTAAATTGCACTTTACACCAAAATTAGGGTTTAAAGCTCAAGGATTGCTCCACAAGCTGCATCTTGGTGCCCAAGCATGGAGAACCCATCTTATTTCATCATATTCATTCTTATGACGTCTCAACACCAAGGGAACATATCAACATGTGTAAATTGCAAGTTAACTCCTCTAATTGGGTAATTTGCACATAGGTCCCTGTATTACAAAACAATACTACAACATTGTTTAAAAAGGACAAAAATGGAAACATATGTTCCTCAAGAGTTTTAATTATAGAACAAAGATAATCACAAGTATCTTAATTACATAATTAAGCAAAACACCTAGGGTTAGCTCATAACCCAGGTCAGGGATGTTACAAATTATCCACCCCTATAAGGATTGCGTCCCCAAAATCAACAAAACATATATTTAAGGGAAAAGAGCAGGGTATTTCCTTCTCATCTCTTCCTCTAGTTCCCAAGTGGCTTCTTAAACACCACGGTGATTCCAGAGGACTTTCACAAGACTTATATATTTCTTCTTTAGCTTTTTAATTCTGTTATCAAGGATTGACACTGGTCCTTCCTCATATGTTATATCATCATTCAATTCTACCTCCATAGGCTGTAGAACTGACTCTGTATCAGGGTGACATTTCCTCAACATAGAAATGTGAAACACAGGGTGTAACCTCTGTAACTCTGGTGGTAACTCTAGTTTATAGGCTACCTTTCCAACCCGTTCTATGATTGGATAAGGCCCCATAAATCTAGGAGCTAATTTCCCTTTCCTTCCAAAACGAAGAACTCCCTTCCAAGGTGAGACTTTAAGATACACTCTATCTCCAACCTGGAACTCTAAAGGTCTACGACGTCTGTCACCATATGATTTCTGCCTATCATGTGCAGTCTTAAGTTGTTGTTGTTGTATTACTTTGATTTTCTCTGTGGTTTGCTGCACAAGATCAGGACCTAACAGCTGATGCTCATCGGTCTCATACCAACATAAGGGTGATCTACAATGTCTACCATACAAAGCTTCATAAGGAGCCATATCAATGCTATGTTGATAGCTATTGTTATAGGAAAACTCTATCAAGCTTAGGTGTAGATCCCAACTCCCTGTGAACTGAAGAACACATGCTCTTAGCATGTCCTCCAAGGTCTGTATAGTCCTTTCCGACTGTCCATCAGTCTGTGGGTGAAAGGTTGTACGAAACCTTAACTGGGTGCCTAAAGCTTTGTGCAGTCGCTCCCAAAAATGACTCGTAAACTGGGGACCTCTGTCAGAAACTATAGTGATTGGAATTCCATGCAGTCGCACTATCTCTTCAACATACAACTGTGCTAACTTCTCAGTAGAATAGGTTGTTTTGACAGGCAAGAAATGAGCTGTCTTTGTCAACCTATCAACTATTACCCAAATGGAATCATGTCCTTTGCTTGTCCTAGGTAGGCCACCAAAAAAGTCGATGGTTACATGATCCCACTTCCACTATGGTATGGGTAAAGCTTGCATTATTCTTGCAGGTTTCTGGTGTTCAGCTTTAACTTGCTGACACACAGGACACCTCATAACAAACTCTGCAACATCCTTCTTCATCCCAGGCCACCAATACATATCTTTTAAGTTTCGATACATCTTGGTGCTCCCTGGATGCATAACATACATCGAAGAATGAGCTTCTTCCAGGACTAAAGTCCTTAAGCTATCCACATCTGGTACTATCATTCTCCCATGATAACATGCTACCTGGTCATCCGAATCATGGAAACCATCTCATTTCTCATCACCATACTCCGATCTGATCTGTTGAACTACAACATCAACTTGTTGTGCCTCCTTAATCTGCTCTCTTAAGGTAGGTTTTATGTGCATCTCAACTAACAACCTGGTTAACAATGACATCTTCAACAGTACATTGTCTTGTCTTAAGGAGATAAACATATCTCTCCTAGAGCATATTAAGGAGCTTAGTTGTGCTCTATCTATGGTTGATGTTGCTGATTTCCTACTCAAGGCATCTGCAACCACATTGGCTTTCCCTGGATGGTAATCAATTGTACAATCGTAGTCCTTGATTAACTCCATCCAGCGATGTTGCCTCATGTTATGTTCATGCTGAGAGAAGATATACTTAAGGTTCTTATGATCAGTGAAAATCTGGAATGTCTCTCCGTAGAGGTAATGTCTCCAGATCTTCAAAGCATGAACCACAACAGCTAACTCCAAATCGTGTGTCGGATAATTCTCTTTGTGTTTCTTAATCTATCGGGAAGCAAAAGAAATTACTTGCTTATCCTGCATCAGCACACATCCGAGTCCGTTCATGGAGGCATCACAGAAAACCACATATCCTTTGCCTTGTTCAGGTAACACAAGTACAGGTGCACTTGTCAACCTCTCTTTCAGCAACTGAAAAGATTGATGTCACTTATCACTCCAGGCAAAAGGAACATCCTTTCGGGTCAGCTTAGTCAAGGGTAAGGCTATAGAACTGAAGTTCTTAATGAACCTTCGATAATAACCAGCCAACCCTAGGAAACTACAGATCTTCGCCGGTGTCTTCGGTTGTTCCCACTGTAGAACAAATTTTACCTTTTTAGGGTCAACATGAATACCCGAGGCGGATACCACATGTCCAAGGTAAGATACTTTTGGTAACCAGAACTCATACTTGCTAAACTTAGCATATAGCTTATGTTCTCTTAGCAAAGTTAGAGCCTGAAAAAGATGCTGTTCATGCTGTTGAGCATCTCTACTATAGATCAGAATGTCATCTTTGAAGACAACAACACACTGATCGAGGAAAGGTCGGAAGATTCTATTCACGAGTTCCATAAATGCAGCTGGTGCATTAGTTAGTCCAAACGACATAACTGTGAACTCATAGTGACCATACCTTGTCCTAAAGGCAGACTTGGATATGTCACTATCCTTAATATGAAGTTGTTGATATCCTGACCTCAAGTCTATCTTTGAGAAGACGGTTGCACCACACAACTGGTCAAAGAGATCATCAATCCTCGACAGAGGGTACTTATTCTTTATTGTTACTTTGTTTAGTTGTCTGTAATCAATGCACAACCGCATTGATCCGTCTTTCTTTTTAACAAAAAGAACTGGAGCACCCCAGGGTGAAGTGCTCAGTCGGATGAAACCCTTCTCAAGCAACTCCTGTAGTTGTTTCTTGAGTTCTGCCATCTCAGCAGGCGCCATCCTATATGGTGTCTATGCTATAGGTTGTGTATCTGGGATCAAATTGATTTCAAAATCAATTTCCCGAGGCGGTGGCACACCTGGAAGTTCTTCAGGAAACACATCTTCAAATTCCCTGACTACATGAACTTCAGTAGGGTTAGGACTCTCCATGGTAGTATCTACCACATGGGATAAGAATGCATAACATCCTTGCCTCATCAACTTCTCAGCAACCATAGCTGACACAAGACAGGTGGGTGGAATCTTTCTCTCTCCTTGAAAGATCCATGTGTTGCTATCATCAGCAAACACAACCTACTTGGATTCACAATCCAAGACAACCTTATACCTTTCCAAGGTATCCATCCCAAGGATTATATCAAATCCTTGCATCTCAAGTGGTATTAAGTCCAATTGAATGTGATGATCAGAAAAGAAAAGGATGCAGGGAGAGCATACCTCCTGCAACACAGTAGACCCTCTCAACAGAGTCTCAAGCAACAAGCTATCTGCTATATGACTGACTGTCATATTGTAGTTACGAATCACTCTTCGAGTGATAAAGGAGTGCGTAGCACCCGGGTCAATCAAAATAGATACAACCCAGGATGTAGACATATGAGAATATAACAACTCCATCTAACCTGCCACGACCCGTGGGTTGATCACCGCATCAGGTGGGTTCATTGCATAGAACCTTGCTGTCGCCTGAGGTTGATTCGGTGCTGACGATCCAGCTTGGGATGCTTGTCCACGTCCTCTAGCTGCTCCTTGGAACTGCCTCCTCTGGGATCCTTGCTGACTCTACCTCTGTGGCTGTGTCACACTGACATGCCGAACTCTGTAGTCCTTCATCAGATGTCCCACATTCCCACAGTTGTAGCAGCTTCTCTCCAGTTGTTGTGGTCTTGGTGGTCCTGTAACTGACATTGATGCTGAATTGCGAGCCCCTTGTAGTGGTAGGCTTCATCCTCTACCTCTACTCGGTGTCCACTGTGTCTGAGCACTAGGTCTAGGTGGTGGTGGTGTCGGTGTAGAAAATCTAGGCTTCTTGAAGTCTTTAGATGAAGATCCTTGGAACTGGGGATATCTCTTCTGGGTTTGCCTCTTCTCTAGTACAGACCTTTCTATCCTTCAGACTGACTCAACGAAGGTAGAAAACCTTTCCCGGTTCTCTAGGGTAGACACGGGAGTAGTCAACTCAGCATTCAACCCTTTCTCGAACCGTCGGATCCTCTCTTCATCTGTAGCAGCCATGTGCGGACAGAACCGCATCAACTCCATGAACTTAGCTTCGTACTCGCTAATGTTCATCAAACCTTGTCTTAACCTCTCAAACTGAGAGATTTTCTCATCCAGGAAGGTCTTTGGAAAATATCTATTGATAAATTCCCGTCGAAAGACCTCCCAAGTAGCCTCCACACCTGACCTCTTCTGCTCTTCCATGGTCCACCAGTGACCAGCACTCCCCTTGAGAAGATAGACATCATGTCTAACCTTCTCAGCTTCTGGGATGTTCAGGATTCTAAAAGCTTTCTCCAAGTCGGTCAACCACATATCGACATCTACAGGGTCAGCTGTTCCAAAGTACTCGGTAGCTATAACACGACGAAGTCACTCGAATGTCTTACCGATACCTTGTCCTTCAGGCTGGGCAGGTGCCCTAGGTGCAGGCATGGGCATTCTATCTGTGATATGTGTCATGGCAGTCATAATTTGCCCGAACATGGTCTGGATAGCTGGGTTCTCCATGTCAGCTGGGTTAAACTGAGGTGGCTCCATAGGTGGCTCAGGTACAGGTTGCTCTATCTCAGGGTTCCTTGCACCTTCTCGAGGTGCAACAATGCTACTTTCTGCCACATACTCCTCGTGTGGTCCAGACATCTTTACTTATCTTCTTCTCCTGAGGAGCAGAAGACACTATTAGATATACTGGAAAACACTAAGAATAGACTCGACATCCTAAGTCCTATGTCTCTGTAGACTCAGCGAACCTAGAGCTCTGATACCACTAAACTGAGATGTCTTACTTCAGAGAACATGATTAACTAATGCAGAAGAGAATTACTTAACTGGCAGCGGAATTATGAAAATCACTAGAAATTAAAACTTTTTGGAGAAAAGATCTTTAAAACTTAAAACTCCTTTATCATAAACAAAATAAACTGTTAACATCATGTTTTAACATTACATCTCTGACGAATCACTTCTCGAGTGACTATATACATCCAGATACAAAATATCGAGGCTTAAAGCCAAAATCTCAGACCTACTGACTCCTAGGACCTGAGAGTACAGAGACGACATAAGACTAACTGACTATAGGACATGAAAGCCAGTATCTCCACCTGAGATTCACTGCTTCCCTTGGTGTTGCTGCTGCTGATACTGTTCACCCTCGGATTGGTTTTTCTATCCTCGACGTCCACCTAAAAAGTTAGAAACCTACGGAGTGAGACAATCTGAATAATTGTCCCAGTGAGAGTTATAACTCTCCGCCAGAAGCTTTGCTAAGGCATTTAAGAGATAACAAAAGCAAGATAATCTTAAATCATCAACAACAGGTTTGGTAATAAGCAAAGCAACAATTACTTAAGCAATCACTTCATTAAAGCATATGAAGAACATGTATGCTAGATACTTGAACAGATCATTAATGTAAACAATGTAACAACAATCATTGTTTCTCGTAGTTTAACCTCAGCAGATATACTACACGGTTGATTATGTTTTACAAACATTATTATGCCCTGCGGAGATGAGGTATACCGCTCATACTCCAACCGACCACTACTAAGTCGCATCGGTACCATACATAGGTCATCAAAAGAGCCGGATTCTTATGACCTCATCTTCCTCAGTCAGTGTGAGGATTAACATGCAGGACATCTAGTGTCTCTGCTACTATAGCTTACCAGGGTATTCTAGTACTTCGCTATTAGAGTCACAGTGGCATTCTGTACTCTCTTTGCCATTAAAAGATCTCTTGTTTATCTCTCATCGATGCGGTATAAAAGTTTCCCTCTGGAGATTAGTGATACATCACCCCGGCATAAACACATAGTGAAGGGTTGATAGATTAAGATACATCTATATCAATTCCTACACTAGGATGTAAGGATATACACATCCATATTCCCCCACATACTCAAAAGTATGTGATCCAGGAATTCCCTTAGGAAAACCTGTTTCACCATCATTTAACTTCTGACAATGATGGATCTATGATCAGGGCTCTACATGGTACAATTATACTTGATTAGTTAGGTACATTTCAGCATTGTTTTAGCATCAAGCATGTTTCCAATCATTAATCATTAGAACAACAGTTATGAAAATAGAATACTAAATGTATCAGGTCTAACTCACATCAGTTATCAATTAGGTGTCATATCTTAATTATCTAATCATAAGTCATCTATTTAGCATGACCTTGATGTTACCCATGGCTCTTACAGCCCATCAATCTCATATGATGCCACTTACTAGGCAACATGATATGTCACTATTCATAAAGCTAGTAACATGCTTTTAATGAATATGATATCATAATCATTACCTGGGTATGATCATTCTCTTACAAGACCATGCATGGTTAATTCAGTTGACTACAATAAACAATTCATTTCCAGATTAGTCAATTTATAAAATAGGATTAACCTTTCAATTCAAGGGTTGCACCTTCATGCCTTCATTAAGGCTAAGTTTCCCTTTTCATCTCAATTAGGTTTATCTAGTCCCTTTCATTATGATTAGGAATAATGATTCCTCATCTCATACTTCAACATGAAGATTCTTTCTTAAAAGCATAACCTAGAATTAGGGTTTATTGTACATTTCAATGCATTACCCCCAATTAGGGTTTACTTATTCATTTTACATGTTATTACCCTAGAATTAGGGTTTACTATTCACTTCACAGTGAATTGAGCTCATAGCATCATCATGTATGACAATCATCATCATTGATGCCCTCAAATTAGGTTAAGATTCATTAGACATCATAATTAGGGTTTCTATGATCTCACCTTGGTGGATCATACCCTAATCATGTACATTCTTTCATATTGGAGGTAGGTTACTTGATTCTTATTCATCTTAGGAGCCATCTCTCTCCTCATACTACTAGATGATGTTTACATCACTCTAGATTAAATTAGGTTAAGTCAACTTGATTATCATAGGTCAAGTTATCACCACTATAGTCATTAGGGTTTGCTTGATCAAGAGGTGTTGCCTACTTGAACCATTTATAAGTGCCTTGATTATATTCACCATTAATTATATCTTGGGTCAACCTACTAGGTACTTAACCCTTTAATGTCTTTAGGTATATTTAGGGTTTAAGTTGAACCACCATTGACCCATTTAAAACTTCAAAACACTAAGTAATCACAACCCTAAAGTGTCCAAACGATTACACACTTTCAACCTCCAAACGGTCCTGAGACCGTTTGGATGTGTTGACCGTTTGGTTAGGTTGACTTCCAAACTGTTTGAACTTGGTCACCCTCACGACCGTTTGAATCTAAACGGTCTTGAGACCATTTCAACTTGTTGACCATTTGAGAGAGTTGACTTTGAAACCGATTGGATGAAACGACCTTGAAACCGCATGAATTGAATCGACCTTGAGATCGATTGGACCAAATGACCTTGAGATCGATTGAGCCCAAATGGTCTTGAGACCATTTGTATTCAAACGGTCTTGAGACCGTTTGGACTCAAACGGTCTTGAGACCATTTGGTCCAAACCTCTCAAAACCGATTGGACCCAAAAAAGTGCATCAAGACTTATAATCGATTAGGGTTTTCAAGGTTGAGTCACTCAATTGTCCTCATATGTGTTAAACACTCATCAATTGAGCCAATTAGGGTTAGACTTAACCAATTGGACACTCAATTGACCCTCAATTGATAGCCAATTAGGGTTGAATCTAATTCAATTAGGGTTTGTAATCGGTTAACCATAAATGTCCATCAACATAAGTGTATTTGATGTTGAACCCATCAATTGACCTCCAATTGGGCCCAAACTTGGCCCAAACGGTCTTGGGATCGTTTGGATATCCTCCAAACGGTTTTGAGACCGTTTTCCCAAAGTCCCATCAAACTCTAAGTCAATTTAATAAGGGTTGAACCCTAATTAGGTCTAAAATCAGCATTTTCAATTAATTCAATAACCTATTGTGATTGGACCTTCAATTGATTAAATTGTCTTAACCCTAGACCTCCAAACGGTCTTGGGTGGTCACCAAACGGTCTTGAGACCATTTGAGTGGTCCCCAAACGGTCTTGAGACTGTTTGGTCCACTCAACCCTAAATTCAACCAAATTGATCCTTGAATTCAGCAATTTGAACCCGATTAGGGTTTAGAGGGTTGAAGTACCTTCAACTTATGATTGGTTTGCAATTAGGTCATGATTCTTTGTAATTTGATTAATTCAATATATATCCAATAGACCTATAAATTGTCTTCACTTGGTCAACCCTACCAAATGGTCTTGCAAACCACATGAAATCAAACGGTTGTGAGACCGTTTGGTTTCAAACGATCTTGCAAACCGTTTAGACCAAATGGTCCAAGGTCGTTTGGTAAAGTAGCCTAGAGAATCACACCTATCATCTTCAACCTTAGAACAGGTCAGTTACTTCATAGTTTTTCTTGAAAAAGTGCAAGGAAGAGTGGGGAAGAAAAAGAACTAACTACAAACTTGCAAAAACAAAGATATGCATAAGAAAGCAAGAGGTTTAGAGTTATAAAACCCACCTTATGGTCGTTCCTAGAGCTCCAAGCTTCCAAGCTTCAAGCCTTTAATGGTGTCTTGAGATCCACAGGTCGGACAAAGGTGTTTCTCCAAGAAAAGGTTGGGAAAGATCGGCTAGAAAGAAAGAACTAAGTAAGATAACCATGAAACCAACCTTATAGTCCACTTTCCTCCATGAATTTGAGCAAGAAGATGACCCAAGCTTACCTAGATTCTTCTTGGTCGTTCTCCTCTACTACAGAGCTCTGCTTCAGTCGGTTTAGCAAGGGGATAAGTGAAGGAAGAAGGGAAACGTTCCTTTGTTTGCAAAGGAAAGTTGTATATATACTCTGGGGTCATTTCCATCATAAGGACAACTAGTTTCTCCATTTCTTATCTAGGTCCTTCCTTTATTCTTTGCAAGTCCCTTCTCATTATTTCTAAAGCAAAACTCTTTCTAAAACCAAGGACTAAAGGTAAATAAGGTCAACTTATCACTAAGGTGCACATATATAAGGGTCTTTTTACTTACAACTTGGTTATTCAATTACAAAGGTATTCCTTTTTATATGATTATTCAAAAGAAGCACCCTCTTCATCATTATTACTCTAAATGATGTCAAGAGTCATAAAATATATTCTAGAAAGTGTATTTTACAAGTTGCACCCCACATTTTGGGTAAATTGCACTTTACACCAAAATTAGGGTTTAAAGCTCAAGGATTGCTCCACAAGCTGCATCTTGGTTCCCACGCATGGAGAACCCATCATATTTCATCATATTAATTCTTATGTTGTATCAACACCAAGGGAACATATCAACATGTGTAAATTGCAAGTTAACTCCTCTAATTGGGTAATTTGCACATAGGTCCCTGTATTACAAAACAATACTACAACATTGTTTAAAAAGGACAAAAATGGAAACATATGTTCCTCAAGAGTTTTAATTACAGACCAAAGATAATCACAAGTATCTTAATTACATAATGAAGCAAAACACCTAGGGGTAGCTCATAACCCAGGTCAGGGATGTTACAGTCTTAATGACCTTTGGGCATGGTTGAGACCTAAATGAGGTGTAATCCTCTTGTGTTGATAAGGGTTGATACCCTGTGATATTGTGAAAAGGATTTTATATCATGTGATAGTATGATGGTATTAATGACCTTTGGGCATGGTTGAGCCTTGAATGAGGTGTAATACTCTTGCGTTGATAAGGGTTGATACCCTGTGATATTGTGAAAATGATTTATATCTTGTGATAGTATGATCACTAGTGTGGTCTCATGAATGGCAAGTGAATAGTACCATGTGATGATGAGATGAGAAATTATGTTTCACATGTTTTATATCTTTTAAAAGATGTGATATTTATATGCTTGCTAGAAGTGAATTAGGATTTTTATGTCCACTTGTTTGATGCAGCATTAATGCACCCAATTGGCATAACTAATCAAGTGAAACTCTAATCATGTAGTGCCCTATGCCATAGAACCATCTTCAGTGTCAGAACTTGCTGGATGGTGAAATGAGTATTCCTAAGGGAAACTCGAAGCACATACTGTGGAGTATGTGGGGGTAGTAGGTTTAGGATATATCCTTGTCATCCATAATGCTGATTGTGGAGGCTACCTATGGTCATGCCTCATACATATGATGTGATTGAGAATGGCTGTGTTCGTGTCTCGATGATTATAACATGATGTGATTAGAGTATAACTATTCTCGATGATTATAACATGATGTGATTAGAGTACAACTATAGTTGCACCTCAGTGATTGGGTTTGTATACCCTGGTTTCTAGTGTCATGACATGTAGCAAGGGCGGACTAGTGGTTAACAGCTTGACTATATGTTGTTGTGGTGGCAACTTTGACTAATATGTCACTACCTTTGTACTCATACTAACCGAGGAGAAGATATCTTAGGATACCTGCACTCCTAGATCTTATACGGAACTGAGTATCCCTTCACAGGGGTTGTTGGACTTTGAATGGTACGATTCAAATTCCCCAGGGTGTAATAAAAGATGTGATACAGTCGTGTAGCATATTTGTTTAGGGTTATACATGAGGTTTCACATTGGATGATAATTGTTGTTTGTTATATTTACATATAGATGATGCTTAGTGAAATCAAGAGATAGTAGATATACTTAGGTTGTGGATATGCTTAAGATTGTAGATTCGTACATACAATAGTCATGCTTATGTTGATATCTATACTACTACTACTGATTATAATTAGGATGCTAGCTATATCATGTTGTTAGTTATGTTTAGCATGCTAGCCATGCCTCTATAATTAGAAATGCCTATAATGCTAATCATGCTTATGCAAATACTTGTGCTTATGTTGATAGCTCTGCTTATGATAGTAATCTGTTCAAACTGTTAGACATGCTAATGTTGTTAGATATGCTTATGATGCTAGACTTATTCATGTTAATAGAGATAATATGCTACTAGACCTGCTTATGCTAGTTATGCATATGCTATTGAATCTCTTATACGATTAATAAGGAAAATGATGATAGTCATCTTGATGATGATAATTGTTATCAGCTCCTTTATGTATTTTGTTAATCATCAGTGCTGATGAACCTATTTGTTGTATATGATTAAACTGATTAAACTATCTCATTACCTAAAATGTTGTAATCAATAAGCATTATTAAAGGTTATATCTCTTGTTGGGACATGGGTCTCACCCTTGTGGTTCGCCACATTTTTTTAGGTAATCAGAAGTGATGAAAACAAACATGTGGCAGCAAAGCGGAGCTATAGTAATGAATCTTTAAGAAAGTTGATTAGATGTTTAGTGTGTCCTAGAGTCGTCCATGTACTCTCAGGTCCGGGTAGGAAAAGTTTGTATATGGTCTTTCAAATGAATCCGACTTTGTCAGCATATTAATGCTTGTTTGTGTGGAATATACGAATATTGTTCTCGTATGTATATATGTTGTGGCTAAGGCAATAGAACAATTTGTATCAAATTCTTGGCATAGTATGGATATAATAAAGATGTTGGGCTCTTATGAAAATGTTTCTAAGCGGGTGCTGACGTTGAAATCAGTTTTAATTTACCCACATTTTTGGGTATGTGATTAATTAGTGATTGATTGTGCTTTATGTTTTGAGTAATCTCATTTAGTGTAACGAGTTCTCACATAGAGAGCCTAGATTTAGGCCATATCATGACTTGGAGCCTCAGGAGGTCCTCCAGTCATGGCGGGGTAGGTCCTCATCTGAGGATTGACAAATAGTGCAAATAAGATAGAGAAACAAGGCAGAACAACTCACTACCCTCAATCAGAAATCAAATGGACCATCACGCTGAAGAAATAGGGTTAGTTGCACCCTTTTGTTGGAGAGACAGGAAAATAGAGGTGAAGATCAGGGAAGGAGAAAACCATTAAAAAAGCAACCATTGAGGTTCACAAAGCATTTGTGAAGGCAGAGCGAGGTCAAACTGACACTTTTCACAGTTGGGGGATCATTATCCAGAAGTGGTGACCACAGAGCTATATGACTCGACATATAGAGAATGCACATGGCAAATTGGTAATGGGAAATCAAAGAAGAAGATCCAAGGATGCTCACTGTGTTTTCAATCAGGCTGGGGTGGTTGGAGAAGCCAGGAATGAGCCTGAGTCACTAGAGAAGGAGGAGGAATAGGTCGGGGATTTTGGGGGAAAAGAAGGTGAAATTGGGTGAGGAGGAGGAACTTTGGTGGTCCGGTGGTGCCTCTAGGTTCCTTATATAGGAAAGAGACAAGCCACAGATCCTTCTGCAACTCGGGGCGGAGATGAGAGGGAAAGCCCTAAATGGGCATTTCTTCCATGAACCATGAGAGAGGACAAGTAAAGGCTCATCTAAAATGGCTTCAAACGATGGATTGAATGGAGAAGAAAATCGGAAAATCATTAAGAAATGAGGGACAATTCAACATTTGAAAAACCACCAATATTGCTCCTGTTTCCCGTCTTAGGCGCGAGGTAGAAGATGACCCCGAGCTGTTGGATCGTGGATCTAACAGTTCAAATTGTGTGTGCCTATTACTGAGGGAATTGTAACACATGACATTGAGAAATAACAGAACTTTAGTTTGATTGCAACGTATAAATGAAATCGATCTCAAAATATATTCAAACTATATTCAAATCTTGTTTAATTCATTTGGAGGGTCAAACATTTACTAAATGACCCCAAATTTGGACCATAGACTAAATTTATGGCCTAGAATAATGTTATGCAATTAGATTTTCATTTTGTAAAATATTTGGCCCTTAATCACCATATTGTCCATTAATGTATATATTAATGCATTTAACAGGTAAATTAACTTTAAAATGTTTTTTAATTAAATATTTGGGTGGAAATTCGAGATATACAACATATATTACTTTCTAGAGTCATATCCCACCATAATATTCTCTTTTTCATGTTATATTTCCACATAGGAGGAGAGAGATAAGAAAAGAGGATTATTAACTCATTAATCAACTCAACTGCACATTATTTTTTCATTTCTTGTCCCAAAAGCCATAAAAACTCTAAATTAACATAATCTACTAGTTGTCTCTCATAAATGGTCATTTTGCATCATTAGTCTCTAATTAACAAACTAGTTGAGATATTTGTGCAAAAACACATTCATTGGAATGAATGTGGGTCAAATATAATTCAAACCATTAAGTATTGCTCAATTTCAACATTGAGGCCAAAGATGATAGAAACGATAGGGAAATTTAGGAAAAAGGACAAAAGGATAAGAAGGGAATAAAATCTTGAAAATGGGTTAAATTGCAATTGAATATAAGATTCAGTACATTACAACACTCCACCCCTTGAAGAGGATTTCGTCCCTGAAATCTCAACAAGAGGGAAGGGTGAGTACGTAACATCCCAACATTAAGCAACTAGGTGGTTACCTCTAATCTAGGGTACTTCACCTGCTCTACTCATAAGTCAGGTTTTCATGGTTCACCAAGGTTTCCACTATTCATACTACCTTTTATCAATAAAACACAATTACCATTTTTGTCTTATAAGCATCATCTTTATTATGAAATTACATCATACTTAGTATGCTATTAATTGTGTCCTATTGTATTCATATTGTTGTAAAAAGAATTGCATCTCAACACTATGCACAAATCATATGTATTTCTTATTTACTAGTTAAGAATTTTACGCACAATTAGGATTTGCTAAATAATCTCAATATTTATGAATGTATTAGGTCACAATCCTTAATAACTTGATTTTATGCTCCATTATCCTCGTATCATCATTATGTAGAATTATCACATATTATTTGGTAAGAAATAGATAATGTTATCCAACAAGTTATTAAGTCTAACTAATGTCACATTAATTTCTTACACCTTTATTACACATTGTCACAACACCTTTCATACTCGTATTAATGTCATCGTTAATTATTTTCTCCTATTTACACTTCATATTATACATTTAACATCACATTAGGCATTTTGAATTGTAGACTTAATAATCATGCTTATGTAAATCCAATTACTCCTTATCACATTTGTGCCATTATATGTATTTTAGTGAATAAGGTGGAACACATTGCATATTAATGAATTGATCCATATAAAAAATATGATAAGGTGATTAATGAGGTGTGTATTTGAGAACAAGGTGATATGCCTTATATATTGATGACTTTATTAAATTATTATTAGGTGATTATATGCCATTTAGGTGTATCAAAGTATATTATTTGATGATAACACCTAATGTGACTAATGTATAATGAAGGCATCTAAGGATGTGTATGTATATATGTTAAGGTTAGATGATTACATCTTAGGGTTTGGGTCAACATGACCATTATATGTTATGCATTCTTAGTATGCATTAGTTCCATTTACCATAGCATTAGAATGACATGGTCAACATTACGTGTATTCACAATTAGTGAATTACTCATATTATGTGCCTTAATTTGTTGGGGTTCAAGTATATGAGCTATTAAATGACTTATTATATATTCGTTTGTATATATAAACAAGTTAAATTATAATTATAACTTGTTTGGTCATTACTAATCATATAAACTCACTAATCTCTTGTCTATGGAGTTGGGGTTTCTAATTCTAAAGTAGCTAGATTTTGCGATGTTATAGGATTCCATCCCGCTAAAAAGGGATTTCGTCCTCAAAACCAGAAAATACAAAATCTATCAAGGTACTACTACTATCACTACTCTGCCCCTTAAAAGGGTTGACTTACCAAGTCAAACTAAACTAGAGGTAAAAGAGTGAGTCTAATTAAATCATGTATAAGACCCAACACTTAAATGTTTTACTATTCATTAACCTAAAAGTCTAGTATTGGGTAGACTACCCCTAAACATGGAAACTCATATAAGGAACCTGTGGGACATAAGATGATTTTATATGGGTAACCAAATAATCGTATTAGGTTCCTAAGGATACTCAACATTGAGGTATTTGCCTACATGTATGCTATTTTGAACAATAGTTTTAGCTCAGGCCAGGTCGGTGTCATATGGATCCGGGAGTCCTCGAAAACCAAGCTAGTGGCACGGAGGAAAATATTCCCAGCCCCCCAGACCCTGACCCTTTCTAGGCACCCTTGTTTCAACTTATGTCCTTGTAGCTACCTAATAGACTAATCACCTAAAAGTTTACTAAAGATATTTCTAATATGAAATTATTGTGGTCCTTACACAACCTTTCACCATAGGTCAATTCTAAGGAGAATATTTTAACTAAAGGGAAACTATATGAGGTAAGGGTTTCTAACCAAGGAGACGAATTGAAATAGTCAAGATTCTGACTACCATTGGGCTCTGATACCATGCTATAAAGAAGTGAAACACATCTCTACTAAAAATGTTAAACAAAATCCAATGAATAGTAGTAGAAGTTAAAATTTTAATCATATTCAATTTAACAAAGTGTACATCAAAATTTTCCCAATAAAGGTGTACATGCTTTATACAAAAAAGATCTAAGTAGCGGGAAACTAAACTACATCAATATGTCTCCAAAAAAATAACTTAACAAATAAGTCTGTAATGGAAGGATGAACACCTTCTCATAGTCTTAGGCTGGTTCACCCTGCTCCTGTTGTGCACTCTGATCCTAAACCTTTGTGGTTGGGATTACCCAGCAAGAGGAGAAAAAAGTATGTATCAATTTAAAGGAATAAGGACAAACATAAAGTAAATTATTTCATGATAAAGAACTACTATGATAAGAGGGTCAAAAGTATGAGGCAAGTAAATAAATAAGAATTCTACCAAGTCTATAATAATAAATTTGCATGCATGATTTAATATGACAAAATTAAACTAATATAGGACTAAGGTACCTACCTAACCTCAAACTATAGGTGAGGGAGAATTTACACATTCCGAAGCACCCAAATATATATAAAATGGGGAGAATTATCCCATTCCCCTGGGAAAAATTACACATGTCCACTATGGGTGGTTGTACTCATGTACGCTACATTAGTTAATCAATCATTTACATCATCATGCTAGAATAATTTAATGGTAGATTAAGAAATTGAAAGCTTTGCAAGTGGGGTCCAAGACCCTAGAATAATTGGAGTAAAGGTGCCACAAGAAGGCAATAAATAGAATAAAGGCTAAGACAATGCCTCATTGGAAATATTAAGGTTGGATATCAAAATGCCCAACTAAAGGACAAGTGTTCAAACTCATACATAAACAGGATTGCATATACAATGCCTCACTTGAGATTCCTAGAGAAGACTTTTCACCAACTAATTGTGTCCAATGTCACGTTTACCCTAGATACAAGTTTATACACATGGATTAGGGTTTATAAAGCATATTATTTGAGAAACCCTAATTTTGGACCTCCTATGAGAACCATCGATTTAGGACTCAAAACTTGGACCAATCAATTAGCTGGATTCTCCTTATTAAGAAAACATATTTATTTCTTAAATTTGGAGTTAAAATGAATTAGTTACATATTTTAAGGCTTTTTATGTAATTAAAATGGAGTTTATATTAAAATCAAAATAGGGATACAAATCAATGCTTAATGTAAAATCGGATTTTACTTAAAAAATTCTTTCCAACGACTATTTATACATATTTGTTAGATAACAAATTGATTTACTATGAATTTCTAAAGAATTGGCCAATCAAAATTCGAGGTAAATCCATGTGGGCTAGAAATACACGAAAGAAAAAGAAGAGAAAGGGGGCCAGACCTGCATCAACCTAGCCCAATCGGTGCCCACCAGTTGGTTCAGAGGCTCGCCCAGTGAATCGTTAGTCAAACGAGGCAGGGTGAATTAAAATCTCCAAAATGCCTTGCAATTTAATTTATTAGATTAGATATGTAGGGTCACGTCAGTCATTATATGAGCGGGTTTCTTCTCCCTCACGACCTACGATCAAAGGCAAGAACGCAATGAGAGGTCAAGGTACAACCTACGATCCTTATAGTTTTTCATAGGAACCATCTCTGAGAGTGAGTTCCCTATCGTGTCATGAAGACAAAGAGTCCATATTTAGGCCATCTCACGACCTGAAATCTCAGGAGCTCCTCCTGCCATGGCGGGGTAGGTCCTCATCTGAGGATCGACAACTAGTGAGAATAAGGCAGAGAAACAAGGCAGAATAACTCACTACCCTCAATAGAAAATCGAATGGACCATCACACTGAAGAAACAAGGTCAATTGCACCCTTTTTTGGAGAGACATGAAAACAAAGGTGAAGATCGAGGAAGGAGAAAACCATCGAAAAAGTGGCCACTAAGGTTCGCAAAGGATTTGTGAAGGTAGAGTGAGGTCAACCCGGCACTTTTTGCAATGAGGGGATCATTCTAATGCCATGGAGGTGAGTTGCTAGTGGTGGTGACCACGGATCTATAGGAACTGATATAGAGAATGCATAAGGCAAATTAGTAATGGGAAAGCAAAGAAGAAGATCAAAGGATGCTCATCGTGTTTTCAATCGGGCTGGGGTGGTCAGAAAAGCCGAGAATGAGCCTGAGTTACTAGAGAAGGAGGAGGAGATGGTAGGGGAGTTTAGGGGAGAAGCAGGTGAAATTGGGAGAGGAGGAGCTCTGTAGGTCCGATGGTGCCTCTGGGTTCCTTATATAGGCAAGATACAAGCCACAGATCCCTCTACAACTTGGGGCGGAGATGATAGGGAAAGCCCTAAATGGGCCTTTCATCCATGAACCATGTGAGGGGACAAGTAAAGGCTCATCTGAAATGGCTTGGAACGACGGATTGAATGGAGAAGAAAATAGGCAAAATCATTAAGAAACGAGGGAGAATTCAACATTCAAAAAACAACCAGTATTGCTCCTGTTTCCCATCTCAGGCGTGTGGTAGAAAATGACCCCGATCCGTTGGATCGCGGATCCAACGATTCAAATCATGCACACCCACTGCTGAGGGAATTTTAATGCATGACATCAAGAAATAACAGAACTTTAGTTTAATTGCGACGTATAAATGAAATCGATCTCAAACTATATTCAAATCTTATTTAATTCATTTGGAGGGTCAAACATTGACCAAATAACCCCAAATTTGAAACATGGACTAAATTTATGGCCTAGAATAATGATATGCAATTATATTTTTGTTTTGTAAAAACTTTGACCCTTAATCACCATATTGGCAATTAATGTATATATTAAGCATTAAAGGGTGAATTGACTGGAAAATGTTTTCTAATTAAATCTTTGGGTGGAAATTCGAGATATACAACATATATTACTTTCTTGAGTCATATCCTACCACATTATACTCTTTTTCATGTTATATTGCCACATAGGAGGAGAGAGAAAAGAAAATAGGATTATTCTCTCATTAATTAACTCAACTTCACATTATTGCTCATTTCTTGTCCCAAAAGCCATAAAAACTCTAAATTAAAATAATCGACTAATTATCTTTCATAAATGGTCATTTTGCATTATTAGTCTCTAATTAACACACTAGTTGAGATATTTGTACAAAAACCCATTCATTAAAATGAATGTGGGTCAAGTATAATTCAAACCATTAAGTATTACTCAATTTCAACATTGAGGCCAAAGATGATAGAAAAGATAGGAAAATTTAGGAAAAAGGAAAAAAGGATAAGAAGGGAATAAAATCTTGAAAATGGGTTAAATTGCAATTGATCCAAGATTCAATATGTTACAAATGGACATCCCTATACTCATTTATGGACCACACAACTCAAGACTATAGTGCCCCATGTCCTTACAGCCCCACATACTGGGGAACTAGCTCTGATGATATTTGTAATGCCCTAACCCACCAAATGAGGCTATTTAAGAGTTTTGAGAATTATTATTGGCCTAAAAGACCACCACTGGCCTTGATTGTTTCCTTTTTCCGCATTCAAGCACAACAAAGGTTTAGCTTCTCTATAAGTCATCCATAGTTGAACACACTTACCCATAGAGTAATGATTGATGGGAAACCTAAAATGAGGTGCACCTTGGAGATATGGATAGTCCAATGATTGTATTTAAGATCATTTTATCAGATGCCTCAACCCCTAGAATGTGCCTAACCTAAGATCTAATTTTGATACACAGTGGCACCTCTCAACTGATCAAAAAGATCATCAATCCTTGGTAATGGATACTTATTCTTTATCATCACTTTGTTTAACTGCCAGTAATAGACACGCAACCTCAATGAAATGTCTTTATTCTTGAAAAACAACATCGGAACCCCCCAAGGGGAAGTGCTCGATCTGATAAAACCCTTCTCTAATAGTTCCTATAACTATTTTTTTAACTCCTGCATCTTTTTTGGAGCATTGGTGACTATGCTATGGGTTGTGTTCTAGGAACAAGATTGCTCTCAAAATCAATCTCTCTAGGAGCAGGAACTCTAGGAAATTCTTCAAGAAAAACATCTTTAAACTCCCATACCATTGGTACCTCTTGGATACTAGGACCTCTAGCCTTGGTATCCTCAACATGAGCTAAGAAAGCCTCACATCCTTGTCTCATCAACTGCTACACTATCATGGCTGACATCAAACATGTAGGAAGAATCTTCGTGTCACCTTTAAAGGTACATGAAACATCACCATCATGGAATGTCTCTACCTTAGAACTACATTCCATCATCACCTTGTATTTTTCCAAGGTATCCATTCTTAGGATCACATCAAATCCATGCATGTCAAGTGGCAAAATATCTACTTGAATGTTGCATCCTGAGAAGGATAGAATGCATGAAGAACATACCTCCCATAACTCTATGGAACCAACCAAATGAGTCTCTAGTCAAATACTATCAGATCTAGGATTAATAGGTAGATAATAACTATCTATCACCTCTCTAGTGATGAAAGAGAGTGTGCACCCGGGTCTACCAGCACATATACGAAATAAGAAGTAGACAAATCAGAATGAAATAATTCCATCTGACCTGTAATGACTCATGGATTGACCACTACTTATGGCTATCTCATGGCATAGAACCTAGCCATCTTCTGCTGCCGCCCATGTCATGTGCTCACATGTCCAGAGGATCCTTCCTATGAAGCTTGAACATGTCCTCTGCCACTACTAGTGCTAAACTATCATTGTTGTGAACCCTACAGACTTTGTCTGGATTGCTGAGTCAGCTCCTAATATTTTACAAGACAATACGATTTTGTATGCCCCACCTACCCACACTTCTAACATGTTCTAGTGTCATGATATGGCCTAATCAAGCATGTCAATAAAATTGATGAGGTAGTGTGGGATCCTATTGGTGAGAAACTGTGACCTCTACCTCAACTCGGGGTCCACTATGATGGCGTATGTGATTTTGGTTCAGTGAAGGTTGGCCTTGGTTACGATTTTAGTGGGAATAAACATGTCTTATTAAAACCCCCAAATGATTTCTCTTGAAACTGAGATGGTCTCTTTTTAGCGTTAATCTCACACTTTTCTATGGCTAACCTCTCAATGCTCCTTATAGATTCCACAAAGGTGCAACACATTTCCCTTTTCTCCAAAGTTGATGTTGTTGGAATCAACTATGTAGTTAGACCCTTCTCAAACCTATAGAACCTTTGTTTGTCACTGGCTTCCATGTGTGGGCAAAACCTCAGAAGCTCCACAAAATTTCACTCATACTCATTAATAGTCATCTCTCCCTGTCGAATCTTCTTAATTTGGGAGAATTTCTCATCTAAATATGTCTTTGGGAAGTATCATCTGACAAGTTACTTCTGAAACTCCTCCCATCCTATCATGACTCCCGACCTTTTCTATTCCTCTATGGCCCACTAGTGTCCAACACTACCTTTCAACAGGTAAACAACATGCTTAACTTTGTCCTCTTCAGGGGTGTTTAGGATCTTGAATGCTTTTTCTAACTCTGTTACACACATGTCGACATCTGCTGGGTCAGAAGTCTTAACATATTTAATCGCCTTGACACGTTCAATTCATTCAAATGTCTTTTCGGCACCTTGGGATTCTACATTAGGGACATCAACCCTAGCTTGAGGTGCTAGCTATATGTTCTCTATATGTGTAATTGTGTACATCATTTGTCTAAACATAGACTAAAACTCAGGATTGGCCATCATTGTCGGGTCTATCTGAGGCATTACGGGCTGCTCTAGCCCTATCTCTGGCACTCTATCTTCATGAACCTGCCTCCTAGCACCACCTCCTAGTGCAAAACATGGCTACTTCCTACATGTTCTTCATGTCCTCCAAACATATCTGCATAAGCATAAACTATGATCAGATATGTTGGATACATAAGAAAAGACTCAAAACTAAGTCTGATGTCCTATAGACTTAGCAAACCTAGAGCTATGATACCGACTTAAATGTGACACCTAGTCACGCTAAACTAGATTACTTAAAACACAAAACATGATCAACTACTAATTAATCGCATAGTAAGAAAATTTGAAATAATTAAAACCAATTTCAACAATGTAAACAAACTCTGGAACATTTCCATGAAGGTCCATACTTCCATTCTCATATACTATAATAGGTATTTACAAATGAATCCAATGGAATCATCCACATCCTATATACAAAAGATATTTCATAGGTACATTCCATATATTTACAAACATTGGCATACTGCCAAAATCTCATGTCGATGCAAGCATATCATCTAGAAAACACATCCCATACTCAAACCTGAGAGTACAAGGATGATACTAGGACTCTACTACTAAGATCTATAGTCGACCAACCTTCTTAGTCTATTGATCACCTGGTTGATCCTCTTCAACAACACGTCCTTGACCATACTACATGCGACCACCTAAAAAGATGTGGTAACCCATGGGTGAGACCCAATACCAGCGAAAGATATAACTCTCTCCAGTCGATATTGATTACAACAAATTAATTAATAGTAAATGAACTGAGAAAATAGAGTATCGAATAAACACCTTAAGCAAATTGTATAGTTTAATCATATTAAGATGTTAGGAAATTAAGTTTTCCCAACAAGTAAAATTACTCAAAATTCCATAAATCTACATAATGTAAGAACTATGTAGTATAAAGACAAGACAAGGGCTAGTCAATCATTGTGATAGGTATTTAGCCCTAGCAGATATACTACATGGCTTGTGTTACATCTTTATTATTGTGCCCTGGGGAGTTGGAGTCATACCACTCAAAGTCAAACTGACCACATCAAAGTGCTATTCAGTTTTGTGTTAAGATCTAGGAGTGTAAGTATCCTTAGATCTCTTCCCCTTGGTCAGTATGAGTAAACTGCAATGACATACTAGTAAAACTGCCAACAGTGACATATAGTCAAACTGATAACAACTAGTATGTAATTGGTACAAATTACAACACTAGAAACTAGGGTATACAAACCCCTCTAATCTGAGGCACAACAACAACTATCCTCAATCACATCAAATGTCTGAGGCATGACTATATCCATCCTCCATAGCCTGCATTTGTGGATGACAAGGATATATCCTCAACTTGCCACCCCAACATACTTAACAGTGTACACTCTAAGTTTCCCTTAGGAATACTCATTTCACCATCCAACAAGTTTTGACACTAAAGATGGCTCTATGGCACATGACTCTACATGATGAGGGTTCCACTTTATTAGTTATTTCCAATTTAATGCATTAAGGCTTCATCATACAAGTGGAAATTCAAACCCTAATTATTTTCTAACAAGAGTATATGTATATCAACTTCAAAAGATATAAAATGCTTGAGGTATAAACTTAATCGCATTATCATAGGTTATTGTTCATTATGAATCATGAGACCACATTACCATTGAATGATCAGATACAACTCTTGCACATTTAATCTAGGGTTACAAAACTTCTCATGTTACAGAGAGAATCAAAACTCTACTAGGGATAAACCATGCCCAAAGGTCATCAAGACCATCATGTCATTCATAGAAAGATCTTCATCATTATACCATGCCTTAAATAAGGCCCAAAAGATCATCAACACATATTTGTTGCATACATTTAACATGACAATGCACTATGATATTCAATTAGTACTATGTTGAAATTTCAACACAAGGAGAGTGTAATACACTGTCACATTGATAATTAAATAGGCTAATTATAACCAATCATCATCATTTAGTTACATTAGGGTCAAGCATAACAAGCTATATCACATTAGAGTTACACATTCACTTATTATGGGGATTTAGCAAATATAACCATATGAGGGCAAATGTAAGACCACAAATTAAAGGCATTGGACCATTGAATTCTCATCAATAGAACCCACATATAATGTGATGGAATTTATTCTAATTCATTGGATGTTGAAGCATCCAATCTCATTCATCGAATTGGTTTCATTATTCAAAACCATCAATTTGAGTATAGGTCTAACCATTGAATCAATTGAACCAAGAAACCATTGGTTCAAAGACAAATTGAAGATACATATAAATTATTAACTTACCATAGGTTTTAGTTACCTGATACACCATCATTTTTTGTCATTAAGTCACCATCGGTTGTTAGATCAGCATTATATTCATTAACACCATCAAATATTAATCTAATGTCATCATTGATTGACATAATCATTAGGGTACTTAGTGGTTGATCATTAAGCTTCTAATTAAGCCAAACCCTGACCTAAGCGGTGGCCATAGGTTGTCACCATATATTTACACCCTTGATTACCACCATAAGTTGTCAAGATAGAAACACCATTGGTTGTTTCATGGTATCACCATCGGTTGTGTGGTAGTGAAGGAAATAGCTTGAAAACCCTAATTTGAACCATCAATTGTTAGACGGTTAGCACCATCGGTTGTGCTATCAACCTGAACCAAGTCATATTATACCTTAGGATGAACATGTACATGATTATAGGTTCATCTAATACTGAAAAAAATAGGGGACACCATAAAAATCGAAATTTCAAACAAGCTTAGCTTCTTCAAGCTTAAATCACCATTTTTAGGCAAGAACACGAGCTAACAAGCTTATAGTAAGAAATATAAGTAAAAAGTATTATAAAAATCACCTCTAATGAGAATAAAAGACTTATATAATAAATAAAATCGAGAAATAAGGCAAAAAACCCATGTTTCAGATCTAAAGTCAGCCAAGTAGGCACCCTTCTCCACAAGGAAGTAAAAGGAAGAAGCAAGAAAGGTAGATTCTTGATTTCTGGAGCAACTTATACCATGAAACAGCAGAGTTTCAACTTGGATAAAGGTAGGAGGAAGAATAACATTGAAATATATGGTGGAACAGAAGGGGATACTTACTTGTTTCGATCAAGATCACCAAGAAGGAGCTTTAGAAACCCTAAAGGAAGCAAATCATAACCCTAGATGGTTCTACCAAGAAGATCCACACCTTCTTCTTCCTTGGACAGGTCCTCCATAGAAGAACAGATGAAAGAAGAAAATCTTATAATGAGTGAATTGTTAGAGAGAAAATGTTTGGTTTGGGTGCTTAAGGATAGGTATATAAAACTTTATGATAAAGAAAAAGAAAAACTTGAGGTGTCCTAATATCTTTCCATGTGTCCATGGCCTTAAACTGTTAAGGATATACATGCATCCAAACAAGAAGAAGCCCCACAATTCATGAAGACCTGGTTTGCCACCGTTTGTTGGTTTTCCAATCCAAACAAATAAATCCTTGGTTGATAGCTCCTAAAGGTAGCTCATCCATAAAGGGGTAAACCCTAAAATGCCCTTGAAGAAAACATTTCCAAACCAAGGTTCAACTAGGCACACCATGGATCAAATAGATCAAGGATGATAAGATAAAATCTAGGGAACATAATTCATATGAAAAACTGCAAAGAAAACCTCATATTTGGTTAAATTGCAAAAAAGTCCAAAATGTACATAAAACTGCATAACTTGCTCAAACAATGTCCAAACTGGACCAAATTTGAAACTTAGGCTTGTCTTATGATTCCAAATCATATAACAAAGTTGGATCAGGGTTCTAAGTACTAAATTATTGTAATTAAGCTTATTCAACACTTTAATAAAGTTTAGGGGCCCTATAGAAAAGGTTTAACATGCTAGAGTCTAAGAGAGGAAATTACTCATGTCCCATGAAATAAGTCTCTTAAGAGATCAATGTACCAACTATTTTGAATAGAGGGAACACATGATTAAGATTCCATATGTATGTGTAGTTGGATCTATCATGTATGTATTGCGATGTACATATTCTGGCGTCTTATATGCTTTGAGCATGATGAGTAGGTACTAGTCACATACACATGAAGGTCATTGGAATATTGCAACATACATCCTTAAGTTCTTAAAAAGAACTTAGAACCCTTTCCTTATTTATGGTGGTAAGGAAGAGTTGTTTGTAAAGGGCTACATTGACTCAAGCTTCCAAACAGACAAGGACAATTAGCAATCACATTTAGGTTTTGTGTTTTGCCTCAACAATGGAGTTATGAATTGGAAAAGTTCCAAAAAAGAGACAGTCATTAATTCTACAAAAAAAAGTAGAGTAAATTGTTGCTCTGATGCCACAAAGGAAATTGTATGGATCAAGAAGTTTGATGGTGAACTAGGAGTAGTTTCATCCATTGATGATGCAATATCACTATACTGTGACAACAATGGAGCCATCACACAAGCTAAGGAATCAATATCACCTCAAAATTGCAAGTATATATTATGACTCTACCATCTCATATAAGAAATCATAAAATGAGGAGATGTGAAATTTGCGAAGTACCAACTAAAAATAGGGTTGTTGATCCTCTAACAAAAGCACTTTCACAGCCATGATAGTCACATTATATTACTTGGATATAGATTCATGAGTGATTGCATCAACTGTAAGTGGGATATCATTAATAATATGACTTGAGATCCAGTGATATCATGATTGTAATGTCATACTTTATAATTTATTTAATTATTAATAAAGACAATTCCAATTATTGTGTTGGCTAAAATTTTAGATATCAAATAAATATAATAATGTCTAAAGAATGAATGACCCAATGACACATGATTCAGACTGAAGACCAAAAAATGAGATCATGTGTATGATAAGAGTGTTCTTTCTTGTCTAGGTCTTTAGCGAGATATTATTTTGGAAATCATGAAACTAATATTACATTAATACTAGTATGTGTTTTGACTAATGACGACATCTAAATAGTCATGAGATTGGATATAAAGTTAAACACATAGGTACTTGTTATGAACAAGTAACTAGACAAACCCAACTTGAGTAAGATACATGGAAACCATAAATGGAAATATGTATGTGATCGTGGTTATTGTGGTCCATATACTAAAAGTTTCTGTAATGATGACATTTGTTTGATGTACTTTAATACTACTCAAATTTACCTTGAATTAGGGTTGCCATACATGTAATGTTTGGGTGCAGTGTGACACATGTGGATTTTTGTGAGTGATGTAGATGTAATGTGTTCCTCCTATTGGAGTGATATTCCGAACACTAGACGAGTGATATATGAATTGGATGGTTGTTATCATGTGAGTCAATATATGACAGTAAGCTCATATTTTCTCAAATAGTCTACTCGATACCAAGGAACAAACATTGAACATCAAGAAGATGACATTTATGTTCCTTAAGTTCAATCTAGACATCAGAGACAAAGGGATTATACGATCACTATAATATTGATCACAATGCAAAGTTGAAGTTGTTCTCCAACTTCTATACTTATTTGCAATAAAGTCTTGCTAGATACTTATCATTATTTTTTAAACCATAATATGGTTATAGATACCACTATCAACATAATTTGGATCTTATAGGCTCACAACATAGGATGCATTCAGAAGACGAGTATAATCATGGACACATGCTTATTTTGTTACTAAAAGGTATAGGTAATCAATTATATCATAGATGGATTGAGTGGAAGCCTAGTTGTATGACTTGAATGTCCAATCATCCAACTAGATCAAATCATTAATATACTACAATATCCAATTGATTGACTAGGTGATATGCGACCAATAACCTGACCGACTATCCCAATCACTTAAATGGATAAGATCATCCAATCGGTCGACTAGCTGGTATGATCGCCTGAATGGACTGCATTAGTGAGTCATCAATTAGATTCAATGTATTCTAACCTAGTCTAGTCACCTAACTAGACTAGATAGTTTCCTGACTGGTTAACCTGATTAGACCACTAAAAAGCAGTCTAACCCAATCAGTTTCTCAATTGGACTAATGAAACATCCAACTTTTTAAATCATACACATTGTTAAGTAGAAACATTATATTCAAGGAGGATGTCACAAAATGCTAATCATTGCAAAATAGAGTAAATGATCCACCATGCATTATTTTGAATTGATTCATACATAGCAATACTACAACTGTTTCATCTTGAGATTTAGATTTGCTGAATTTTTTTTGCCTAAGCTAACAAAGTAAGATGTGAAAGATATCTAAAAGATTGGATCAGCTTGGTAGATGGTACCCCACCATGTATTTTATTCTGAAGGCCCTCGAGCTAGTCATTACACGCTAGATAGTTTCTTCCTCCTAATCTTGCTCCTTTCCTGTCAGGATCGCGCCCCCAGCCATGCATCAAACCAATGGTAAGTGGAATTGAACATATTATATATTAAAGAAAACATGTAAATTGTAAATAAACTTTGAACATTAAAGATTGAGAAAGATATACAATTTCTTTTTTAGATCATGTCTTTTATCTAGACATATATAAGAATCCTCTAATTTGTACACAAGTGCCTCCTCTCCACCAAAGGGCCTCTTGGGTTGCATCGAAGTGCATCTTCTCTTATGAACCGAAGTGCCTCTTCTCTTATGCACCAAAGTGCATCTTGGTGAGGATCTTATATAAGCTATCTTTTAACATTATTTTTCTCTTGCAAATTCTCAACTTATTCTTTGATCTTACTTGTAACATTATCTTTGATGTGCATGAAAAGATGATACAATAATATTGACAATAAACATGACATTTAGTTTATTATAAATTAATTGTCTTTAAGCAATTGAAACAATATGAACTATATTCATATCATTATATATACAATTCATATGCATACACAAAATCAAACAATAAATATGTTAAATTAGCATGAACCACTTACCTTTCTCTTAGAGGAGGTCTTACTACTCTTCCTAGATCGACGAAACTCTAGTTACCCTGACTGTAGGCTGACAGAAACCCCAGGAGATCAAGAAGGGAGGCATGGCCTAGAAGGGATTTGTAAGAACATGGGCTAGTGCTCTTTTACTTAGTATGCTAGGATCGTGGGGAAGGTCCCTTTTATAGGTTTTAGGAGTCTAGAATCTTCGCATCCAAATGGAAATTTTTTTGAATATATTTGTCCTTAAATTTAACATTTTCCATTATCTTGATTTAAATGTATTATAAGACAATATAAGGTGAAACATCTTTCCCCTTTTTTAATTACTAAACTCCAACATTTAGGTAAAGCTATTTATCTCATTTTAATGATGTTCCTTTATTATCTATCAATATCTTTTGTATGAGTTATTTTTTAGGTGAGAGGAAAGATAAAAGAAGAGAGAATGTATTATCATTTACTTTTATCTACTTATAAAAAGTATGGCATTAACGAAATTACCATTATATTCTATTTGTAACCACAAATAAAGATAGAGAAGAATGAGAGAGTTGTGTCATTCCTTTCATAATTGTACAATATCTTATTTCCATGTAACTAAGATCTAGACACATTATTTCATTTCTTTTAAGTCAAAAATGGGAAGAAAGAGAAAAGGAACTCTATTTCACATCTACATGCACTAATTGTATAGAAATAATATAGAATATGATTTCAATGCATTATTTGAAAAACATTAAAAAATACAATTTTTCATTCCCATATAATTTGCATTTATTTGAATTGATGCTTTGGATATGGAACAATAAACCAAAATTTAATTGTCCAGATCAAATACATCACATTTATTTTTGACTTTCATAGCATCTCATTATCCATAACTACATCTCCTTTCCCATAGCACGCTTCCTAGTTGTGTTGGGAAGATGACATGTCAAAACCCACAATTTTCTATTATTTTCTATTAATGTATTGCTCTTGTAAATTTGATGACATTGTATTCAATTATTCAAACTTTGAAATGTTAATAGGAAAATAATCAAACTCTCCTTCCATCCTCCCTTCTACTATTCTAAATATATAGTTTCCATGTTGACTATTTTTGACCAACAAATAATCAATGTTTACATTATTTTGGTTTCACATGAATTAAATGAATTAACATTGTGTTTACATCTATTTGAGTGGTCAAACAAATTCAAAATGAAACTCAATTTGGTCTACAAGTTAATATGGTAGTCTACATCCTTCCAAGATAATGAAATTTGAGTTTTGTATATATTTTGTTCACAATTTATACATGGGTTATGTAACTTAATTTTAATTTATTAAAGGATGAGATAATGTGAAAATATTTTCCTTAATTGTTTATTTGACTCTAAAAATGAGATGAGAAATGAATATTCTTTCAAGATTTAAGTTATACACATTTTATGCCTTTTGGAGAATTTTTCTTAAAGAGTGAGAAAAAGAGAAGATAATGCCATTTCCTTCCTATGTATACAAAAGAAAAGAGGAAGTGATTCATTGTTAGTCCAAGTGAAAAACTTACCTCATACTTTTGAAATTAGTAAAAATGGGAATTTATTATTCCTTTTTGTAAGCCACCTTTTTTAATCCAAAGAGGTCTATGATATTTTCGTTTTATGTTAAAAGCTATCAAAATGAAAAACTTCTTGCCCAAGTAGTCTGTTTGTATTTTTGAATTACATGCCTCTTGCCTTTTTCATTCATCTCTTTTTAAAGGAAAAAAAGGAAGGGAAACTAATTATTATCATCTTTCATCTACATTATAAAATAAAAATGTGTTTTTCTTTCCTTTCATTTTCCTTACTTCAAAAGTAATTCTATTTTCTAACCTTTTTGCATTAAGTTCCTCACATAACTCTTATTACAAAAACCACATTAAAAGTTTCAAATAATTTATGCAAATTTGGTATGTTACATTTCTTTTCGCCTTAAATTAATTTTATTCTCAAATTTTTCTTTATGCTACTACCCACATTAGGGTTTTCCTTACCTCTTCATTTATTTATAGTTAACATTTTGAAGTTCATTTATATTCAAATTTTTCATGAAAAGAATTATGTAACATATGGGATTTAAATTTCATAAAATATTTATGTGAACATGAATTAACTATAACTTTGGTCTACCGTTCAACTTATATTTTGATTTTATGAAGCCAAACTTATCACTACATTTAGTGCATGAATTTCTATCATTATCTATAGTTGACTATCTAATCTATGGTCTTTAGTTATCTCCTACACTTCTTGATATGTGGTAATCTGACACATACCCAGTCCCCAGAGATGTGGGGTCTTGTAATGCCACCTCTCACTAAATGACTAATACATGTGTCTACATGGACTAGTAGGAAAGGAGAAATGCATCAAAATTATCATGCTTATGACATCTGTCTACACCTCTCAATTGGTTGGCCATGACCATTGAGAATGGAGAGGATATTTCAGTAGCTAGGATCATGTTGATACTTGAGATCTAACTAGGAACATCTTTTTCCTTATCATGTCATCCTAGGGCCTAATAGTTTTTCTCAAGAGTTCATTCCAAGAACTTGATTTCACATTTACATTCTAGGTGACTATCATACTTTCCTAGTGGTCATCTACCTATATGCTCTGATACCATAATACAACATCCCACATTTTAAATCATACATATTGTTGAGTGGAAGCATTATTCCTAAGGGGGATGTAAGAAAATGCTAATAATTGCAAAAAAGAGTAAATCAATCCCCATGCATTATTTTATATTGACTCATAAGTAAGAATACTACAATTTATTCATCCTAAAATTTTGATCTACAGAAACAATCTTGGATAACATCACAAAGATAAGATGTGAAAGATATCTAAAAGATCAGATTGACTTGGTAGATGGCACCCCACCACGTCTTTTCAATGAAAGATCCTTGAGCTAGTCATTACACATAGATAGCTTCTTCCTCCTAAGCTTTCTCCTTACTTGCGGGCATCATGACCTTAGCCATGCATCAAACCAATGGTAAGTGGAATTGAACATTTTATAGACTAAGAAAACATGCAAACTATAAATAGACTTTAAACATTAAACATTGATAAATATATACAATTTCTGTTAGATCATTTCTTTTATCTTCACCTATATAATTATCCTATGATTTGCACATAAATTTCTCTTTTCTTATGCACTGAAGTGTCTCTTAGGTTACACTGAGGTGCTTTTTCTCTTATGCACCAAAGTCCCTCTTGATTAGGATCTTATATAAGCTATGTTTTAACATTCTTTTTTCTCTTTAAATCCTCAACTTATTCCTTGATTGTACTTGTGACATTATCTTTAATGTGCATGAAAAGATAATACAACAATATTGACAATAAACATGACATTTAGTTCATTATATATTCATTGGCTTAAAGCAATTGAAACAATATGAATTGCACTCATAACAGTGTATGTACAATTCATATACATAAATGAATTTTAAGAAATACTTATGTCCAATTAGCATGGACCACTTACCTTTTTCTTAGAGGAGGCCCTACTTCTCTTCCTAGGTCAAAGGAACTCTAATCAACTTGACTATTGGCTGACAGAAATTCTAGGCAATCAAGTAGGGAGACAACGTCTAGATGGGATTTGCAAGAAAATAGGCTAGTGTTCTTTTCCTTGGTATGCTAGTATCATGGTTGAGGTCCCTTTTATAGGTTTTAGGGGTCTAGAATCTTCTCATCCAATTGGACTAAAATTTTGTGTATCTTTTGTCCTTTAATTTTACATTTTCCATTATCTTGACTTAAATGCATCATATGATAAGATAAGGTGAAACATCTTTCCCTTTTTTAATTAGCAAAGTCCAACCTCAAGGTCAAGCTATTTATCTGATTTAGTGACATTCCTTTATATTCTTTCAATATCTTTTGTATGAGTTATTTTTGAGGTGAGAGGAAAGATAAAAGAAGAGAGAATGCATTATCATTTACTTTTATTTGTTTATCCAAAGTATGCCATTAACTAAATTACCATTATATTCTATTTGTTATCAAAAAGAAAGAAAGAGAAGAGCGAGAGAGTTGTATCGTTCCTTTCATAATTACATAATGTTTGATTTCCATGTAACTAAGATCAGGACACATTATTTCATTTTTTTTAATCACAAAAGGGAGGAAAGAGAATAGAACTCTATTCCACATCTACATGCACTAATTATATAGAAAGAATATAGAATGCGATTTCAATGTGTTATAAAAACATTATTGAATACAATTATTCATTCCCATATAATTCATATTTATTTGAAATGATGTTAGGACTATGGAATAATAAACCAATTTTTAATTGTCCATATTAAATAAATCAATTTTATTTCCGACGTACATAACATCTTGCCATCCATAATTACATCTCCTTTCCCATAGCACAACTCCTAGTTGTTTTGGGAAGGTGACGGGCCATAACCCAACACTTTTCTATAATTTATGATTACTGTATTACTTTTGTAAATTTTATCACATTGTATTTAATTATTCAAACTCTAGAATGTTAAGAAGAAAATAATAAAACTCTCCTTCCAACTTCCCTTCTACTATTTTAAATATATGATTTCCAAGTTGACTAATTTTAACCAACAACTATTGAATGTTTATATTATTTTCCTTTCCCATGAGTTAAATGATTTGATATTGTGTTTACATCTATTTGAGTGGTCAAACAAATTCAAGACAAAGCACAATTTGGACCACACGTTAATTAGGCAATCTAGATCCTTACTAGACAACAAAATTTGAGTTTTTCATATCTTTTTTACAAAATTTCCATATGAGTTATTTTACTTAATATTAGTGCATTAAAGGATGAGATAATGTGAAAATATTTTCCTTAATTGTTTATTTGACTCTAAAAATGATATAAGAAATGCACATTCTTTCAATATTTAAGTTATATGCATTAGTATGCCTTATGGAGAAATTTTCTTGAAGAGAGAGAAAAAGAGAAGATAATGTTATTTACTTCATATGTATACAAAGGAAAAGATGAAGTGATTAATTATTAGTCCAAGTGAACAACTTATCTCATATTTTCAAAATTAGTACATAGTGGAAATTATTATTCCTTTTTATAATCCAGAGAGGACTATGCTATTTTCTTTTTATGTTAAAAGATATCAAAAGGAAAAAGGAATACTTCTTGCCCAAGTAGTCTATTTGTATATTTGAATTCCATGCCTCTTGCCTTTCTCTTAAATTTCCTTGATGTAAAAATGAAGGGAAAACCAATTGTTATCAACTATCAAATACATTATAAAAGAAAAATGTGTTTTTAGTTCCTTTCATTTTCCTTGCTTTAAAAGTAATACTATTTTCTAACCTTATTTCATTAAGTTCCTTGGAATGATGATTCCCCCCATGAAAACGTTAGTGTAGGACGGTCTCTTTTTCCTCACTCTGTCACAACCCATGAAAAATTCTTGAAATGTCACCCATTCTTGTATAAATCTGGGCATAGCACACTTAACTGCATAAGTTTACGTTGTTATCCAAGGCCTAAATCTCTTAGTTGTTGAACTCTTTAAGACATTGAGCTTAAGATGTCTTTCTATATGCAACACACATCAAGGCTTTGATCAACTAATGTGGGATTGCTAAAGCAATGTGCATTTTCCATTTTGGTGAGGTGTGATGCATGTCGTTTAGACACCAAATAACTAGGGAGGGGAGTTTCCCTAGAGGTTAACCTTTAAATGGTTAACAAATTGCGAGTGAGTTGAAATGAGTATATAAAGGTATTAGTCCCAAAGGATGGAATTTTTAAGCCATGAACCAATTACAATGGACAAAATGTAAATTCCATCTTGAGAGTGGTTGATTAAAACTAAAGCATAAATGAGAAGTGTAAAATAAATACTAGTTGATCAAAAGATAAAATGAACTGGGGGTCCAGATGATCACCACCAAAATCCATGCTCGTACTTAACTATTCAACTCCAAGTAGTTAATGATATAAAAATGACCATGTGGATTGATGTCCTTTCATAGCATCAATCTCACTAGGACTGGACTTCTCTGAATCTCATGGTCTTGTAATTGAGGAACCCCATCCAACAATCCAACAAAATCTATTAGATAATTAATCCAACATTCAAACCCATGGCTAGACACATCACCATAAGCTATACCAATAAGATAGACAAGAAAAAAAGATCATAACCACCATCCATGGTCTCATCAAGGGGTTATAAGTTGATTCCTATTGAGATCCGTGATCTCATCACCCAATAAGGAATGTATTTAGATTAATTAGAGAATGAATATATAATTAGATGAACTCATCAAGAAAATGTAATTTTACATTCTGACATTCAATCTCATGGGTCAGATGGTCACTTCACCATAAGATATAATAAATAAGATAAACTAAATAGAATGATCCTAATCTCAAACTGTGGTCTCATCATAGGATTATGGGTTCATCCCTATTGAGATATATGGTCTCATCACCCAATAAGAACATAATCAAACTAAATAGAAAATAGGTGCAAGATCTAATGAATAAGAAGATAATAATTATGATTTGTGGATTATGGGTTCATTCTTATGGGGATCTGTGGTCTCATCAACCCATAAGAGTATATCAATCAAACCATAGATCAAGGAAAAAATGGTTGGAAAATATTCATTCACTAAAACATTGGAGTCAAATACAATAGTGTAAAAAACATGCTATGGGGCTACTCCCCATGCCCTAGTTAGGGAATTGCTCAGACATAATGTAAAGGTGTAGTACAAAATATGATCAGAGACTAGAGACCAATTTTTTTAGTCCCCCCTCCTTTTATAGGGGAAAGAAGGGGGGAAAAACCCTAGAAGAATGGATGCTAGAGGTAGCTAGATTGCCTGATCTAGGGCTCCAGTCGATCGACTGGGAATCTAGTCGGTCAACTAGAATTAACTGCTTGCTTCAGCCCAAAGTCACATTGGTCAAACTTTGACTACAATAATGGCCTTCTTGCTATATAGTTTGACCGAGTCTTGAGTGATGAGTCGATTAAGGAGGAATTTGAGTCAATCGACTGGAGTTATGTTTCTTTGACTAAAGGCCAATTTGACTACAATGATGTGACTTCTCAATTCATAGTTTGACTAGGTCTTGAATGCAAGTCAGTTGACTGGGAAGGTGAGTCGATCGACTGGTATTCAAATTTTTTCTTTAGCCTGACTATTTTGTTTGAAGTAATGAGGTTTCCCAAATCTGAGTTTGACCAGCCTCTACTAATGAGTCGATCGACTGGCGATGGTGAGTCGATCGATTGGAGTTATGTGAAGCTGAGATCTGGTACATGTGAGTTGATCAAATGAGTAAGTCATTCAATTGAATAGGAGGATAAAGATAGGAATAGAAGCCTCTAGTTCTTAGTCCTTTGGGATTTGGATTAAATTGGCTATTTTCTTGCAAAAGCCATAATAAATCAAGTAAAAACTTCAATTAAGGGAGGAAAAGCTTAACTAGAATAAGTAATTCTAAAACTAGAGAATAATCACGAAATGCTCCTAAAGAGAGATCTAAAACATGAAAATAAAATGGATACAAATTCATTTATCAAATACCCCGAACTTAAACCATTGCTCATCCTTGAGCAACACTAAATCTAAAATAGTACCCAATAATACTCTCATCCATTGCTCCTCACTTGCATAGAACTATGTGAATCCTTATAACCTTACATGGCCAAGACTTCTCCAATATCCTGGAATCACAAAACATAATTTTCTATTTCTTTATCAAAATTGCTCACGTCTTGATTCAATTTCAAGACCCGTAAAGAAATAAATTTCCTACCCCTTTTGTCTTTTTTACTCCCAAAAATTCTCACAAGTTCTGCACAAGAATAGGGTTCATGGATTTGATGGTTTTGGGGTTATGTAGATTCCCCTGAGTATAAAATGGAGTGAAGGGAGGTATGGAAGGAAGTGTTCTCTCCTCTATTTGACTTTATACTTTTTTATTTCTTTGTTTGCAATTGCATTGGTTGAATGTTTTGATGTGTACTTTGGTATCTTTTCATGGTAGTACGCCCCTACTAAATCTATGAAGGATATGGAAGAAGAGGTAGAGGGGGGAGGGGGTGTTTTTTCCCAAACTTAGAGTTCGACACATGTTTTGGATTTTTTTTAAAATGGAGATGTAATAAGGTGGTGGAATAAGTGTAGAAAAAGCTAGACTTCTGCAGCTTGTGTTGAGGAATTTAGTGCATTTGGAGTACCATGGAATCAATTTAAGTAATCTCCGTAACTTGCTAAAATCATAACATTCTACAAGCTATTTACAAATTTTGAAGTAGGGACACATTGTGTTTGATTGCTATCTATCCATTTTATATTGCCAACTTTCCTAAAGGTAGTGATATTAGAGTTCATAGGGGACCAGATGATTTCTAGAAGGGAGATTTTTTTTTTGATATTGTTGCCAGAAGATTTACTTATTTGAGGGGTTTTATTAACATGCATGTATAGACGACTATATAAAGGCCCAAACTCAAGCAAGAAATGTGAATTTTTGAAAAATTAGAGGTAAACTACACGTCATAATGATAAAATTCTAGAAAAAGAAGATAGAGTGGGTGGAATGAAACATACCACCCAACTCCATCCCAATCTTAAGATTTTGCTAGTCCTAAAAAAACTAAATTTGAAATGGAGGGAAGAATTTGAAATGCGAGGGAAGAATTTCTATGGGTCACCAGGTGGCGTTGGTAGCTCACAAAATGTCTATATGAAATGGATGTTAATGAGGGTCAGATATTTCAACAGAGGTGTGTCATGGGAAACCCAATGATTGGTTGGTCATGGAACCTCAAAGGGGTTTACTAGTAGGTTAAAAATGTGTTTCTTGTCACCTAACAATCCATCTAGTAGGATCCACAGATATTCCTTCATCAGTGGAGGAAGTTTTCTTGATGTGTGTGGATGAGGGACATGATAATATTCAATGGATGTCTTTGGGGTTACCATTTCCCCAAAGACTCGAGGGGGATTGTCTTATCCAGAAGAGGTGGTGGTATATGAAGGATCCACAATGTGTAGTGTTGGCAGTAGTAGATCAGGTGAAGGATCTGACTCTGGTTTCTCTTTGTTACATGGATCTACATGTAGTAGACATGGTGCAGGTATGGGCGGAATTGTCCCATCATCCTAGTATCACTTTGTATGTGGATATGTGTGTCATCTTCATCTAATACTCCATCAATATGAAGGTAGATGGAGGTATTGATGTTCTTTACTATGCCAAAAGGGAGAATTGATTCCTTCATGGAACATGTGCCCAACTCAATTGGATTATGAGGAATCACCTCACAATATAATGGAGGCATGCAAGGTTCTTATGGAGGTGAAATCACCTCATTGGGTTCAACCTGATATGGAACAAGGGGTGGTTGAGGAGGAATATACAACTTTTGATGAGGAAGCCCTCCTTCAAAAGTATCCACCTGTATATGATCTAAAATAAGATCAACCAAATTTTGTTAGTCATTCATAATGCCAGGATCAATGTTTACATCAGAGGTGGTTTGTGGATCTTTAGATTTTGGAGTCATCTCTGGTTGCTTAAGATTCTTGGGTATCACCTCATCAAGTTCAACCTGATGTGGAACAAGGATTCATTGAGGTGGAGTGTAAGGCTCTTGATGAGGAATCTCTTCTTCGATATGATTCATTGGTGCATCATTTGAGAGTGATGGTACATTGTCCATAACAAGCTCAACCAATATTGGTTGAATATTGTAACATCTAGATCTAGGCCTTCCGTAGGGAAGGGTTGTGGAGCTTAAGGTTGTTGAGAGTTTCTTCGAGCTCACCAACATTTAACCTTTTTATTGAATGACTCTTGACTCATCCATTCACTTTTTGACTTATATGGATAGTCGGGGGCCTATATAGCTTCTGCCCGAGATGCTCAAATTTCTTCCATTGTGGTGATGCCAATTTCTTTATGAGACATGTACATCTCTTGATCAAGGTTGCACTAGAACTCTACTACAACACTTTAGGCTTCTTGCGTAGATGTCTCTTGTAATCTTGCCTCATACCTCATGGACTCTCTTTTATCAACAAGATGGTTTATTCTTCCTAGAAGATTGCTTCTTCCTTGCTTCCAAGGTGTGATGCTTCATATTTCTCCTTGGGGGTGTAATATTATGTGCAAGGTAGAGCATTCACATGTTTACATTGTGTGTATATATCTTGGGGCAGTCTAGTATGTCATGATAGGGGGATCCACATATCACACATTGCACATTCTATGGTGCCATCCATTCCATTTCTTTTGAAAAATAAAAACAAAGGTTGGCAAAATAAAAAATTAAGAAAAAAACTAAAAAAACTAATATGAAGAAAAACAATAGTATCAAAATGGAAACTCGGTAGAAGGAGGGGTACACTACCAGAATGGGTCTTAAAAGGAAGGAAAAAAGAAAAAAAAACTATTTTTTAAAATAAATAAATAAATAAAGTCTAAAATAGAAAGTAAGGAACAAACAAAATTTAAGCTAGTAGAAATTATTGAACAAAACTAAAAATTATGAAAAGAAACTAAAAATTATAAAAACATGCTAAGGAGCTAACTAGAACTAGAAATTATAGAAAGAACTAGGATTTATACAAAACTAAGAAAATTAGTTCAGAAATTATAAAACATGACTAAAAATTACAAATTCAAAATAAAATTTCAAAACAAACTAAGCAGAAGAAAAATAAAAAAAGCAAACTGGTTTAGAAATAACATTTCCATTCCTAGCAATGAAAACACATGTGATGTGTGTCATTTACAAACCAAATCACTAGGGAGGCGAATTTCCTTAGAGGTTAACCTTTAAATGGTTAAAAACTTGCGAGCAAATTGAAATGAGTATATAAAGGTATATGTCCCAACGATGATATTTTTACTCGTTGATTTGAACCAATTGTGGTGGAGAGAAAGTAAATTCCAATTTGAGAGTGGTTAATTAAAACTAAAGCAAAAATGGAAAGCATGACATAAACAGTAGTTGATCAAATGATAGAAGGAACTAGGGTATGGGGGATCACTTCCAAAAACCATGCACTTACATAAGGTTCAACTCCACATTTTTAATGATATATATAGTTGCATGTGGATTGATCTCCTCTCAGAGCATAATTTTACTAAAACTAGAATTCTCTAAATAATATGGTCTTGGAAATTGATGATCCTCACCCAACCGTCCAACACAATCTATCAGATGATCAGTCTGACATTCAAATCCATGGCTAGTCACATCACCATAAGCCATGACAAATAAGACAAACTAGACAAAAAGATCATAACCACCATTTGTGGTATGATGTGGGGGTTATGGGTTCATTCTTATTGATATCCGTGGTCTCATCATCCAACAAGGAACATATTCTAATTAACTAGAGAATGAGTAATAATCTTATGACCTCGTCAAGAAAATGTGATTTATGTTCCAACATTCAATCTCATGTTTCAATTGGTCACTTCACCATAAGAAATAATAAACACGCTAAATTGAATATAAAAATCATAATACCAAACTGTGGTCTCATCATGTGATTATGGGTTCATTCCTATTAAGATATGTGATCTCATCACCCACCAAGAAAAAAATCAAACTAAATAGAAAACAAGTGCAAGATCTAATGGATAAAAAGATAATAATTACAATTAGGGGATTATGGGTTCATTATTGTGGGGATCTATGTTGTCATTCCCCACAAGAGTATATAAATCAATCCAAAGATCAGGCAAAAGTGATTGGAAAACAATCATTCACTATAACATTTGAGTCAAATACAGTAGGGTAAATAACATGCTATGGGGCTACTCCCCCTACCCTAGGTATGGAACTATTCAGATGTAATGTAACGGTGCATTATAAAATAAGATCAGAGATTAGAAATCAATTTTTCTTTGGATCCCCCTCCTTTTATAGAGGGAAGAAGGCGGAAAACCCCTAGAAGAATGGATGCTGGAAGAGGCTAAATTTCCTGATCCTATGTTCCATTTGATTGAATAGGAATCTAGTCGGTAGACTGATATTAATTACTTTCTTCATTCTGAAGTCATGTTGGTCAAACTTTGACCGCAATAATGGCCTTCTTGTTTTAGAGTTTGAATGGGTCTTGGGTGGCAAGTCGATCGAATGGGAATCCAAGTCGATTGACTAGAGTTATGTTTCTTTGAGCGAAGATGAGTTTGATTGTAGTAATTAGACTACTTGATTCAGAGTCTGACTAGGTCTTGAACGTGATTCGATTGGATGGGAAGGTGGGTCGATCATATAGTCTTTAAATGTTTGCTTTTACCCTATTGTTTCTTTTGAAGTAATTAGCTTTCCCAAATCCCCAGTTTGACTAGTCTCTACTGGTGAGTCGAACGACTGGGAATGGCGATTCAATCGAATGGAGTTCTGGGAAGCCAAGATCTAGTGTAGGTGAGTTAGTCCGTTGATTGGGACACAGGAGATGGGAATAGAAGCCTATGATTCTTGGGCCATTTGGGCTTTGGAGTAAAGAGGCTATTTTCCTACAAAAGCCATAATAAATCAAGTAAATATTCCAATTAAGGGAGGAAAAGAAAAATTAAGATAATTAACTCTAGAACTAGAGAATAATCATGAAATGCTCCTAAAGAGAGCTCTATAGCATGGAAATAAAATGGATAAATATGTATTTAACAAGGTGTGAGGTGTATGTGTAGCTCTACCAAAGACGGGTACACAGTTTTCTAGTATCAAGGATTGATTTTTTATCAAGTAGGTGTCCTTAATAGGATTAAGTTACTAGAGTCGTGGTGATGGATATTGAAGAGGCTGAATACAATGTAATTAGTAAAATTTCTACCTAAATAATTGATGTGAGGATTCTTGGTTATGTATTCCCAGAGATCCAATCATGCGATGATTGTAATGGCATATCATGTAAAATGATGTGATTATAAACAAAAGGCAAGATTCCAATTTATTCTGTTTAATTCACTTATGAGATAATGATGTAATATTATAAATGTCTAGAGAATAATATTACTCAATGACGTATGTCTTCTAGTATTAGCCTTGTTGAAACGAGATCATACAGTTGTTAAGAGTACATATATATATTCTCATTATGTCCTTGATCGGTTATTATTGTGGAAGGTTGATAGACAAAAACAATACATAAAATCAGAGTGTGGGTTGATTGATGATGCAATCTTGTGAGTCATGATATGGCTATATCAAACAAAGCACACATATACATGTTAGAGAACAATGGATTGGACAGATCCACCGTGAGACTGACACATTGAAGCCATCTTTATGGAAGTCATAGTTAGCTCTCACAGTGATGGTGGTGGTTTTGGTTCTTAGACCTAAAATCACTACACTCAATACATGTCATTGGGTACACTTTGACATCATCAAACGTAGTCCTAAAACATGGGTTGTTATAACAGTGATGATTGGGTGGCTTTGACACATGTGGATTGAATGTGCGCGATAGACATGAGATTTGTCCCTCCTACTAGAGTGTGGTGTCCTAGGCCTCTTGATAAGAGAGAGTGAGAAAAGCATGTCCAAGCGCAGGTGAGTCAATATGTTATATTCAGCTTACATATATCTCATACAATCTGCTCTTGGTTCAAGAAACAAGATTGAATAATAATGAGGGTGATTGCTCCATGCCTTTAGTTCAATCTGGACATCAGTGACAAAGGAACTGAACAAACATTGCAATATCATACACAGATTATATGTTGAATTTGGTCCCAACTTTTTCATTTACTTGGATAGTAATGATGTGTGACTAGGCACCACTCTTTTCTTGTGATGGAATAAGTTGTTATGGACACTCATTGCCAATGTAATATGGGACCTATAAGATCACACATGTAAGTCATTATCTAGAAGATGAGTTCTCAAATGATAGTTGAATTAAGTGCTAAAGTGTTTAGGCATTTGATTCAAGCAACAAATAGTATGACAACATTGCCAAACGCCCATCTCAAGTGTTGAGATGACCATCTAGATGTGCCAAATGCCCGTCTAAAGGGTTGAGATGTGCGCCTAGCTGTCACGCTGGTTATGTGTTGAATTTGGATAAGGATTGAACCGACCCAGATGAACAGGCATGACTCTGGTCACCAGATCACCGTATGGGTGAACTGAAACGACTTTCTCACATGGTTGAGATGGTCTAGCTTGGCCATGGAAGGTTCTAGTTGTTTCCATATTCATTTCACTTGAGAAATACTTGTTGCACAAGGAAATCAATGTCTAACATTGATTAGAATTGATTTGCCAAATTTGTGTACAACTGGGAATCGCAAAATGACTGTCTTGCAGTGCGAGACGACCGTCTAGCTTAGCCAAATGACCTTTTCTATAATCACCGATTGTGCAATTTCCAAAATTGTTGTGAAAATTTGAGTTCTTCCCGTCCTACACTCCCACACTTTATTCCTGCATCAGATAGCAACTGGGAACCTTGATCCTAGCCTCTACTACAAATAGAAGGGAACCGAGGGCTTCCCAAAGTACAACACAGACAACTGAGAATTAGTTCCTTTGACAACTGGTGTCCTCTCTGGTTGTGGTAACTACGAGAGCCCAGGCAAGTCCTACCCGACTAGGGAGGGATAGCCAAAGGAAGAGAACAACTGGTAATTGTTGTGGTGGGAGAGTAAGCTAGTGACTAGTATGCCAGAAGGAGGGACAACTCCTTCCTATCTGGTCCAACAAAATGGTAGGAATTCTAGGCGGTCCGTGTGGACTACCATAGAGGATGACGGGAAGTTGTTGTTTGCCTCTTGGAGGACAACATCAACTAGCAGTCCATGATAAGAGGAGTTGTTGAATAAGATGACATTCGTTATTGCAATCAGTGGTTCAGACTAGGAGGTGCATCAGTCAGGCATGTCCTAGTGCAACTAGGATTCAAAGTTTCACATCTACATTTATGAGGATTGTCACTGGACCTACTCCAGGACCAGGTATATCCATAAACCAACCTTTCTACATTATAGTTATTGAAGTGATCTACTAATTATGGTGAATATTGTTGATAAAATTTTAAATTTTGCTTCTTGCTCCATACCATATTTCCCAACAAGGAAAACCAATGAAAGTTGACTCATGTTTCAATGTAAATGGATGTTGGCCCACTAGAGATAAATTCATTGTAAATTTCTAATCTAACATTGAGTGATATTGAGTCAAAGAAAACAATGGAACTAACCTTTATTTAAACTCCTAATTAAATGAAAATCTTTTGCTAAACATTGTATTAATTTATTGAATCAAACATGACTACTAGTCATCACCATATTTAATAATTACAATATGGATATAACTTCTTTTATACACGTACATGAACTTGAGAAATTCTCAAGCTTGAGCACAATTCCAATGCACGGTAATGTCTCTTCCCCCATGTGACAAATCTTAGTAATATGGAATGAGTATATGGAGGATCAACAAGTGTGGGATTTCTCTTTGGACAAAAGTTGACCATGACATTTATTTCTAGTCATAGTAACACATATTCCTAGTCTCTTGATCTACTATTCTTGACATATTAAATTAATGAAAGATGCTCATGTGTTACCAAATACACATGATAAATGAGTTGAGATCTATATATCAATAATATGAATGCTTAAGATGGATATTTCTACCCCCCCAAACTTTTATTGTTCATCTTGGTAAAGGAATGTAACACCTAATGTCCAACAAGTGACATTAATCAAGTTTCCTTAAGTACACACAATTCTTTCACCTACTGTATAGAAAAATTGGACTTGACATTAGACAATCACAACTTAGTCTTATATTAGCTAATTATTCTACCACTTTTTGCATGACCATCAAAATAAAGGGTGTGGCCTGATAATTTTAGTCTCATTTTTTTTGAAAAAACAAAAATATATTGATAATGATGTATTATCTCATCCATAATGAGTTGAGCATCAAAAACTTATAACATTCACAAGAGAAAGAAGGCATAAATTTACCAATATCAAGGATCGAGTTTTGATCAATTAGGTGACCTAAATAGAATTAAGTTACTAGAGACATGAGGATGGATATTCCACGGGCTACATACAATGCAATTATCAAAATGTGTCTTCCTAAATATTTGAACTATGTACTATCAATGAAAGTTGCTCATAATTCAATGTGGATGTTGGTCCACTAGAAAGCATTTTTTGTAAAATTTCTAATCTAATAGTGACAACTATTAAATCTCGAAAAACAATGGGACACCTTTAATTAAACTGCTAATTAAATGAAAAGATTTTGCTAAACATTGTATTGATTGATGCATTATTATAGAATCAAACATGACTATTTGTTTTCACCATATTTAAGAATTATAAAATGGATGAATGAAATTTTGTGTTCTCGTACAAAAACTTGAGAAATTTATAAAGATTGAGCATGACTTCAATTTATGATAAGGCATATTTCCCCATGACATGTCTTCATAAATCCTATTATACTAATATGGTCTAAGTACATGGAGGATCCAATGAGTGTGAGATTTCCCTTTGGCAAAATGTGACCATGGGTTTGATTTCTAGTCATACTAACACATATTCCTTCTCTTTGGATCTACTATTCTTGACATCTTATATTAATTAAAGGTGCTCATGTGCTACCCAATACACGTTAAATGAGTAGAGATCTTGGTCAATAATGTAACTACTTAAGATGGATATTTATAGCCCCTCAAACTTTTATTGTTCATCTAGGTAAAGGAATAGAACACATAATTCCAAAAAAGTGACATATATGAAGTTTCCTTAAGTACACACTATTCTTTTAACTTCTGTGCAAAATAATTAGACTTGAAGTTAGAATCTAATCACATCTTAGTGTTATATTGGAAAATTATCCTAACGTTTCTTATGCGACCATAAAACAATTATGGGTGTGACCTGATAAGGTTACTCTTAGTTGTTCAAAAAAAACTAAGATATATTAATGATGATGTATTATCTTATCCATTATGAGTTGAACATCAAAAACTTTTAGCATTCAAAAGAGAAAGAGTTGTTGTTGCCAATTTCAGGGAAACAATTTTTCAATGAGGATTGGGATTTTCAATAGAAATAGATGCTTTTTGTTTCCCTCATACCCTATAAAGAACAATTGTTGTTTAGTTTACTTGGATGATTTCATATATCAAAGTTCCTAATGTTTGTAATATTCGATCATGAGGTACCTATATATAACATATATGCCTAATGGATTAGGCTTCATGACTCATACATGTCATATTCTAAGGAGATGGAAAAATTAGGGTATCCACTTCTTAATTTAGGAATAAATTCACCCAATCCAAAAACACTAACAAGTATGATGGAATAGGTGTATTTTTCATTTCTTAAAAGAATGATACACAAGAAACATTAATATATAGTATAAAAATATTACATTGTCTCAAGGTATTCCATCCATACATTATTCATCACCACAAGGGTGGTCTTACAAAATGTAATCTTACTATATACACTTATACAAAGGACCAATTGCAGAGGACTCCTAGACATCTCAAGCTATCCTCAAAATGTAGGTTATTGGTATTTGATCCACCTTATTCATTTTCCTCTAAAAACCTATATCGGGGTGGGTTGGGAGCAATATCCAAAAAGGGGAAAAGAAAGAGTATACAAATGAATACAAATTGAACTGTGTTGACTAAAAAAAAGTTGGTCATTAGTTGGTCACTAACTAGGAAATCAATTTATAAATATAAAGTTTACAAGTAAAAAGGGTTATAGGAGGTACTCCCAAAGAAAGTATATTTAAGAGAATAATCATGTCAAGTAGATGAGGCATTTGAATTATTACGAGACATTATCATTCTAGAGAAACATCCCTTACAAAAATTTCAATGGTATCATAGTAATAAGGAGTACATGTAAAAAAACATAGATTAAGATTATCTATAATTGGAGTGAGATCCATAAAATGTCAAACCAAAATTGTTGGGAGGAAAGGCACACCCTAGGAGGAAAGGTGTTCCCCAAAATATAAGTGGGTGGAAAGATGCAACTTGAGTGAAAGCTCAAACCCAATAAATATATGGTGGTATAGAGGTATTTCTACTCTAAATAATATTAGTCTAAGCGTCATGCACAACAGAAAAGGTAAGTATATGTCTATTCCATTAGACTTCATTTCAAATAAAGGGGATGAGAATGTCTATATAGTATCATGTTGAGGTCAAAAGACTCATTTATAATAATTCCACAAGTTCCACTAATTAATGAGAGAGAAATTTTGATAGTAACATTTCTTTCAAAAACATTGCAAGAATTAATCAAATGACAATTATTTTCAAAATATGTGCCTCATATGACAATATTAGAGTTTTATTCAATTTAGTGTCAAACGATAGTATAATAGACTACATACTTTTTATAATCAACCATATCAAAGTCAATCTCTAGAGTCTAAGGATAGGGTTTTGAACACTTAATAGAATTTAGATGAATTAGTTAAATTTCTAGTTAAATAAGTATACCCTAAATATTATATTTTTGTATTTCTAAGTTAGGTTATAAAATGTGGACGATTCGACTAGTATCATTTTTTTATTATTGTGGATCACATCTTTATTTAATTTTCTGAGTTACCATGATTTCATTATTAATTTTATAAGACTAATATATTTGATGTACTAATAAAACAAAATTGATTAGAAAGACAAAAATACCTTGCATTTAGTGTGTATGACATGAACTAGTTAGAATATCCATATGAAAAACCCAAATACCTATGTGGTTAAATAAATCAAGAGGAAAAGGACACAATACCCTTAAATAGAATTACATGGAAATATTCAAGAATGGGAAAAAATGGTGTCCCATAACTGGAAGTCTTATTCCCTTCAAACAAAATGATGAGCAGAAGAAGAATTTTAGTATGGAAGGGTCATATTGAGATGCACCTGAACACAACACTGAAGAAGCCTCCCTACTAGAATTCTAGGTGCTAGAAAACACAATGCCACATACCAGGGACCTTGAGTTGGCTGAAGGCCAAAGAACTGATTCCTACCATTAGTGGTTTGAAGGCAAGATGTGAAGACCTAGAACAGAGGTAAAATAGGTATAATGAGATTGAAAATTTCTTTGTCATGCCTTTATATCATAAGAAGGAAAACTAAAATTTCAATGGTGTAAAAGGGAAGATGTTGGTCAAGACCATACAAGATACATAGGCATCATGAGAATAGGGAAAACCAAGAACATTGTGGAAGGGGATCACATGAGGATTGATGAAGCTTTAAAAGTGTCTATTAAAGAACGTTACAAGGTCCCAATGGTAGCCTAAACCCTAGGAACTCTACTCCCAAGGTTCTTCAATGGACTTCACTTGCCAGATGTCAAGGAAATGTGCAGAAAAATCCATTGGCAGCTAGATATACAAAGTCAAAGAGAAAGAATAGAAGAATGTTCCCCCAAAGCAATTGGCACACAACAACCAATAGAGGTTGTTTGCAAACTCTACCTTCCAACAGAAAATAGAGTAGGAGGAGAGTCTAAATAGTGGAAATGTCACATTAACAAGTATAATAAATCCCATAGAGGTCCGAATTTATCGAGTAGGCATGGTTTTAAATAGGGTTTGATATCTTTGTTTATATAATGCAGATCAATGACATGAAAGGAGGGAGATTTTTTTATGTGGTGCCTGTAAGAGAGATGGGAGAGAAATGTTGATATGAGGAGTAGATGAGAGAAAAAAGTGAGAGAGAGTTATATGCACATTAAACATAGAGGCAAGTCTCCTACCTAAGGTAGGAGACAACTCCTACCATGTTGAATCATCATTCAATGGAGAACGCATTGGTCGTATAAAAGGTAAGCAAAAAGATATAAACCATAGAGTGACCCATAAATCATAGATATATCTATGATTTAATGAAAGAGAACTTATTTAATTTCCTTCTCTCTAGTTTTCTTCTCTACTTTATTTGGGACAACAAAAATTATCCCAACAATATAAAATTTTAACCTATCTTAATTAATGCATGTAGAATCTGAATACCCTATGATTTTCTAATTTTTGTGGTTTTTTTGGTCATTTAATGAATTTTAGTGCTTTTAGAGATATTGAACCAATTATTACAATTTGTAAATTATTTTTCCATATATGTAATTTAGACATACTATTGTTATGTTTACAGGATATAAGTTTCACACACTCGAATTACAAACTTACTCTTGATTCACTCAATTAATCATTTGATCCAATATGTGAAAATTCCTTCATATAATAGAACTCTATTTATTCAAATTAGAATTTAAAACCCAAATATCTTAGTTTTCAAGCATACCCCAACTAATAATCCATATATAGGAATGCTTATTAACAATCATGCTTATCTTTTATTTGTTAACATATTTAATTATATAAGTGGAATATAGATCTAGGTAACTATTATTATATGGAAGATATATAAATGTATTTCCATATAATATCTTAAAGTTTTATAAAAAGGGTAACATCAATTAAAAAAGGATTTCATATTAATCTTAAGATTGAGGTTTTCACCTAAATATATATTATATTTCCAATTTAAGTGCATAAAGGTACATAACTGGTTTTGAGAACATAAGCATAATTTTGGGTTAAATGGTATTCACTAATCCTATTCTTTCTATCTATGGCATGAGGGTCTTAATGGGTAGTTGTTATGTGCTTTTTTATTTGACACGTAACTTTGGAATGGACGCTTGGGACATACATATAAGAAGTTCATTTCTAATCTCCTTAAGGATGGATATGTATACGCATTTGATTTTTAATAAATTAATACATGCGAGTCTTTATTACTGGGAAATATATAAAAGTCACTCTTCCCTTGACATAGTGAGAGAGTAAAAGAACGTCATAAATAGTGATGTATGTGGTCCTTTTAGTTCAACAACTAGAGGTGGCTATCACTACTAATCACATTTAGTCATTATTTTAGATATGTGGATATGTATATATTATGCTACATAAGAATTCCATAAAAACATAAAGGAACTATGAAGGCTGAACGTTGTATGAATATTTATATTCTTCAAATAGATAAAGATGGAGAATTTTGTGTCAATAATTGAGAATCTTATCTAGTAATGAGGTTTTGTATCACAGTTGACTTCACTTGGAATGTTACAACATAATAGAGAGAAGAAATCACACGTTGTTTTACATGGTGCAATACATGATAAACTAATAATGACTTCTTAACTTCTTTTGGGAACATGATCTAAAATATATTGAATTTACATTTAACCTCCTTCACACCATATGAGACATGTATTGGGAAGCACCCCATTATGTTTATTGTATATATTTGTAGTTGTGGGTTTCCACAAAGCATTATTTTCTTGAGAATTTCGATCCAATGTTGATAATTGTTATGTTATGGAGAATTCTTAGAGAAGCCAAATGATACATTTTTAGTATTTCATCCCATGACAAAGTGTTTATTGTTGAAATTGGTATCTTCCTAGAGATATAGTTATCTCTAGAAATACTAGAAGAAGGAAATACAACTTGAAGAGGTTTGTGATATATAAGTTTTTGTCAAAATATATCCCCGCCATGAAAGGCAAGATCTTCATAGATTCATTAAACTTGCAATGAGATATACATATTTGTATTTCTCATGATTGAACAAGGAAATGCATTTTTAATGGATCGGGATGAACCAACCATCTACAAGGTAGATATAGTGGGTACACAATACATGAATGGCGTGAATCCATGACATCTGAAATAGACTCTTGTATGTCAACAAGGTATGCACCTTCATGGTACAACCTACAGGGGTAAAAATTACTACATATGAGTGGTTTTTCAAGAACAAGACCAATGGGAATGGAAATGACTACACCTATAAAGGTCGATTGATTGCAACAAAAAAAAATCAAACACAGTAAATGTGTAGTGTATGATTAAACTTTCTCACCAACATATATGTCATTACCATTAGGATCATGCTTTCAGTTAGAGATAAGATGCTCATGAGATCTATCATACGGATATCAAAATTTGTATTCCTTAATAGGAGCATTCTATAGGACATGTACATGACGCAACTTAAGGGTTTTCAATTCTAGGTTGAGCTCGAAAAGAAATAGTATGGATCAAGATGTTCACCAATGAACTTGGAATTGTCCCTATAATTGTTGACACAATAGACAATAATGGAGTTGTTACATAATCCAAGGATCACAAATTTCACTAGTGTTATTTTAATAGTTTTATCCCTCCATAACTTATAAGACATCATTCAACAAGGAGATGTAAAGATCTATGGGAACTGCCAGAGATCAACATTAGTTATTTAACTATAGTAGAATCATGATGTTCATGTTATATCACTTGGTATTACATACATAATTAATTAGATTCAAAGAAAGGTGAGCATTTATGGTGTGTATCACCTTTGATCCAATCATTTCATGATGGCTAGGGGGTACGTTTACACTATTACATTTATTCATAAAGTAAACTCCTTTTATTCATATTCATGTGCTAGCGCAATATCTTTGAACATGATAAATGTGCTTAGAATGAATGATTCAAATCCATGGGACTTCAAGTATATGAATTGATCATGAGAATTATTGGATGCTTGGTTCAATATATTTAATGTATCTAGTCAAGTATTTTTGTGGGTTAGAGAACGCTAATACATGTGAGACTAGTATGCATGGTGATTGATGGCCATGCCTATGAGGCATAGGTATTGGAAACCCAAGTTAGAGACACATGTACATGTTACAAAATAGGTGTACTTGACAAACATGCCTTGATATTTATATGATTGTCATAACAAAATCTTGATACAAAAATTGTTTTATTATCCTTCTACTTGAAGTGAATACAAACATAAGATGATGATTCTCATACTTTGACACTAAACATTAAAGAGTAGAGAAAATTTCCATGAAGTTAGCATTTAGATATGATGAAAAGATTGTAGGAAATGTGAGTTATATATATATATATATATATATATATATAGAGAGAGAGAGAGAGAGAGAGAGTAAGGCTAGAATACACTCAAGTGTATCCAGAGCAGAATACACTCATGTAGTTTTCCATGATGCAATATTTTTTTGAAAAATCTAATCCATTGATCTTCTTAAAGATCATGTGAATAGCTCATATATAAAGTTTGAGCCAATTTGGACATTTATAGGTCATGTTATGAAGACCACAAAAATTATGCATTTCAAATTAGTTTCGTGTTTCAATTTTTTTGACCTCAGATGAGTAACTTATACTCATCCAAATGAGCTCAAAATTTGCATGTAGCTAAATTAATTACAGTATAACAATGAAGATCAATGGTTTAAATTTTGCAAAAACTAGTCTTGATATGCAAACACCACTTCAGTGTAGCGTGCGATATGTACACTCGAGTGTATTCTAGCCTGACTCTCTCTCTCTCTCTCTCTATATATATATATATATATATATATATATATATATATATATATATATATATAGGATTTTCCCCTTCAAATAACAAACTGATATTGTGGGAATCTTGACAAGCGATCCTAGAGAAATGTACACCCATGATTGTATGATTCAATGTGTAACACCAAGTTCATATGTTTCTTGTTAATCTACCTATATATGAAGGATATTAATTTGAATATGATTAGAGATGACATATCCATCCTCTAATTTATTATGGCATGGTCTATTTGTAAATTTATTCATGTTTGAGTAATTCTTCTATTGGAATAACAATATGATGTTTTTAGACAACCCTCATGCCTTAAAAGTCTCAATATAGAGCATTATATCTATTTCCAACTCATTATGGTGCTTGTAGGATCACATGCATGAAGATTGTTTGGATAAAGCATGATGTGGACTTGTTGTGTATTTACAATAAACTCAAGGACCTAGATTGACTTTGTGATATGAGACTTTGGGATTCATTTTATACAATTTATGGATCCTCGTGTCATATTAGGAAAGCCCTTAGCATAAAAGGCCATGTGTAATGTTGCTTTATGTGGGACCCAATGGGTGGTAGATTCCCCATTACATGAGGGGCACCAAATCTTGGCCATATAGGGTTACTAAAACCTTGTACTATGCATTCCTATTTATATACCATCTCATTTTATCATAGTTTCTTTTAAGGTTTGAGAAACCCTAGAAACAAATACACACACACATAGAAAGAGAGAAATCAGAATAGCATATCCAAGTCATCCTCGTGGGCTAGCATGAATATTTCTAGAACAAATTTTGCAGAATGAATTTGCTTCACAAGAGATATTTCAAATATTGAATAGTTATTTAATATAAGGTCTTTAGTATGAACAAAAACTTTCTTGCAGTAGTAGTATATCATAGAACAATGCATTCTGACAGCCACATGTGACTCTAGGTTCAATTTTGAATTGATTCCACTATCCCATTAGTTATGGATTAAGGCTAATGACATAACCAAGTTAGCTTTTAGGACTAGGTATGGTCATTATGAGTTTGTGGTTATGCCGTTTGGGCTAACCAATGCACCTGCAGGCATTATGGATCTGATGAATAGGGTATTTAGACCTTATCTTGATCAGTGTGTGGTCATGTTTATAGATGAAATATTGATATATTCTAAGGATAGTCAGTAGCATGATCAACACCTTCGCCAAGAGTTGACTTTGTTAAGGCAGTACAAGCTATATGCTAAGTTTAGCAAGTGCGAGTTCTAGTTGTCAGAGGTGTCTTATCTGGGACATGTTATATCAGCCAAAGGTGTTTGTGTCAGTCCCAAGAAGGTTGAATCTATACTAGAGTGGGAACATCCCAAGACACTGATAGAGATTCACAATTTCTTAGGTCTAGCAGGCTACTACAGGAGGTTCATTAAGGGCTTTAGTTTTGTAGCATTACCCCTAACTAGGTTAACCAGGAAGGATGTTCCTTTTGTTTGGAATGACAAGTGTCAACGTTCTTTCCAAATGTTGAAATAAAAGTTAACCATTGCACCCGTATTAGTATTACCAGATCAAGGGAAAGGCTATATTGTCTTTTATGATACTTCAAAGAATGGGTTGGGATGCGTGTTGATGCAGAATAAGAATGTCATCTCTTTTGCATCATGACAGCTTAAGAAACACAAGGAGAATTACCCAACACATGATCTGGAGATTTCAACGATGGTCCATGCCTTAAAGATTTGGAGACATTACATGTATGGAGAAAAGTGTCACATATTCACCAAGCACAAGAACCTACAATATATCTTTTTGAAACAAGAGCTGAATATGAGGTAGAGGAGATCGATGGAGCTGATTAAATATTATGATTGCACAATAGACTACCATCCTGGAAAGGTGAATGTGGTAGCTAATGCATTGAGTAGGAAGTCATCTTCATCATCAATGGTAGACAATGCACAATTGTATTCCTTAGTGTGCCATAAGAGAGATATGCTAGTGTCTCTTTGTCAAATGAATGTATAGTTAGAAGTTTCTTTGTTGGCAGGTTTGTTGACACGGTTACAGGTTAAACCTACCTTGAGATAATAGATTCATGATGCACAACATATTGATATTATGATATAGAATATCTAATCAGGGATTGACAGTGAAAAATATGATGGCTTTCATGAGGCAGACGATGGTACAATTTGTTACCACAATAGGATAGTAGTTCTTGATGTTGATGGGCTGAGGAATATGGTACTCAAAGAGGCTCACTCCTCAATGTATGTAATGCATCCTGTAAGTACCAAGATGTACAACAACTTGAAGGACTTGTATTGGTGGCTAGGTCTAAAGTGTGATGTGGCAGAGTTTGTTTCCAGATGTCCAATTTGGTAGCAGGTAAAGGCTGAGCACCAGAATCCTATAGGGACACTACAACCTTTTCCAATACTACAATGGAAATGGGATCATATTACCATGGAATATTTTATTGGTATTCCTAAGAAATCCAAGGACCATGATTCCATATGGGTAATAGTAGATAGATTGACTAAGTCATCTCACTTTTGTCCAGTCAATATGACATTTACAGTAGATAAGTTAGCACAAGTATATGTTGATGAGATAGACCATCTGCATGGCATTCTGTTGACTATAGTTTCTGACAGAGGTCAACTATTCACAAGTCAGTTCTAGGAACATCTATATTCAACAATGGGAAAACGACTGAGGTTCAACACAACTTTCCATCTGCAGACAGATGACCAATCTAAAAAGACTATTTAGAATTTAGAGGATCTCTTTAGAGCATGTGTCTTACAGTTTCTGGGTAGTTGGGATATACACATGTTTGATAGAGTTTTCCATAATAATAGAAATCATAGAAGCATAAATCTAGCTCCTTATGAGGCTCTATATGGGAGATGATGTCAGACTCCTCTTTACTGGTATGAAACCAGTGAATATCAACGTTTAGGTCCTGAGCTAGTACAATAGACTACAGAAAAGATTAATGTAATAGAAAAATAGTTGAAAGCATCCCATGATAGGCAGGAATCTTATGTAGATAACTGAAGCAGACCACTTGAGTTCCAAGTGGGAGACAAAGTGTATCTCAAGGTCTATCCTTAGAAAGGTGTGCTAAGGTTTAAAAAAGAAGGTCAAGTTGTCTCCTAGATTTATGGAACCATATCCTATCTTAGCTCATGTTGGAAAAGGTAGCATACAAGTTGGAGCTACCACTAGAGCTATACAGGTTACATAATGTGTGATGACCCAGACTTTTCTCTCTTCATGAATGTGCTATGCACTTGTCCTTGGACTGTTCCTCACTCTAACCCTTAATTTCATGAATGAATGAGCCTCGATCCTTGGTCAAATCATCTCATATACATGTTCCTTGTGTTGACACTCATTTACATCTAAACCATGTTTCAACTTCTTAACTCATCACCAACATGCAAATTACTTTGAACCAATTCATGACCTCAAACATAATCTCCAATGCATCCCATCTTGTAGAGCTCGTTCTCACAATTACAATGCACCTTTTCTTGCTTAGTTTGGAGCTAGCACAAGAATTCCATGACCTTATGAATATTCCTAGTTCTAATTCTTTTCTTGTGCTTTCTACCTCTTTAGGGGTCTGGGACTGACCATTCTGGGCCCGATTAGGGTCAGCCCACCTGGCCCCCTTTTCTTCTCCCTTTTTTTCTTTTCTTTCCCCCACCCCTCATCTTTATCTCATTCACGTGAGGGTCATACGACCACTCAACAACTTATATGTTGTTGCTTCCTCATCCTCTTTTCTCCTCCTAACCTCACCTACTCCCTTAGTCTGCCTAACCAACTACCTAGAAACAAGATGCCAGTAGGAGAGGTCGAACCACCACCACATCTGGGATGGTGATCCCTAGACCTAAACCTAGGTCCCCGCTTCCCTTCCTTGCTACTGAAACCCCTAGGATTCCCTCGCCTAGAAGGTGCCCTCCGCAACGAAGTGCTACCTCTCCTTCTTACCTTCTCACCTCAAAACTCACCACCTCAACGCTGCCAGTTCTTTTAGAGTTCTACAACCCTTGCACCGCCTTCTTTTGCTCCTCCCTCACATACTCTCTTGTTCATGACCTCGACACCTTCGGGTTTGTCAGGGCCTCTGCGTCGTCATGAAGACGACATGTACAAGAAAACTCGGCCCTGAATCCCCTATCTCTCTCTCATTCTCTCCCCTTGATCCTTCTTTGGCCTCGAGCCATGTCGGCTGCTGCACTCGAGTGACTATAGCAAACAATGTTGCCCCATCTTCACAAAGAAGCTTTCGTCACGAGGAATATGACGGGGAAATGAGGTCCTTGAAAACACCTTGAGTCACCCATGCCCACACCAAACCTCACACCACCTCGCTCCCATTTGTAGTCTAATGCCTTGACCTACCTCCCATCTCCAGATCTTTATCTGGTCACCTCCTAGCCAGTGCAATGTGAGGGTCACACAACCTCTCGAACCACAAAGACTCATAGAGTGGGATTCCACCCGAGTCGTCGATCGTGGTAGGACTGCAGTGATCCCATATCTAATGATCTGCCACCAAGCCAGTGCGAGTGGCCAGCGACGATGCTAGGCGATGGTGGGAAGTGGCATACTGGGGGTGAGTGCTCACTCATCCTCAACAATGACTGCATGGCGATGCATAGTGTCTGGAGGAATCTAGACTACGCAAGGTCTTTATTGCGCCCCAGTAGTGGCCCAATTAAGGTATATCAGCCTAAATCCAATCTAAATGTACTTAAGACCTAAACCTTCATATCTCCCTAACCCTAGAAGAAAATCATGTGATGTAATATATGATTCCGATCCCAAAAACAACATCTATCTCATGGTACTACTTATTGATCCTCATTTTGTTCACACCTCCACTAATTTTCTATTTTATTGCACTGCTTGATCTTTAATCTTTCAAACTAAATCAACTTTTCTACTTGCATGATCCTAATTATTAATAGCACTATTTCCTAGTACCTCAATAACTAACATTCCCTTGAAATGAGTGTTAAGTGATCTATCTTGCTTACTTTCTCTCTAATGCTATCTTTTATGTACTATGACTCATAAATTACCTTTTGGGCATTAAAATAATGTAACTTGAACACTTGTCAAGTTTGGATCTTTAAATCCCATGAAATATCATCACCTCAAAAACAGTAGCCACTATTCGATCTTTTGAACTCTAGAATTAAAGTCTCACACTATTGTGTCATGTAAACACTATAAGACCTTAAGTACTCACCATAGTACATGATTATGATCTAAAATGACTTATCTTGAAACCATGCTTTTAAGGATATGATTTCCCCCTACTCACCTTGTTATATCAGATTGGTTTTTCCTTAAATATACTCTAAACATGGACATTCTTTTAGACTAAGGTACCCTATGATGTTGTGCACCATGTGGAGTGTTTTTGTGGATATGTTGATATGACTAGAACCACGCTTGTATAAAAGTGGACCTAAGTGCTTGAGAATGTCCATGTGGGTACACCCACTCCATGCTAACATGAGATCTATCTGTGTACTCTAGGTTGACATTGAGGGCCTTATCTTGAGCTCTTGGTATTAAGTTTTACTTTCCACTTGCAAGGTACACTTTTTTACTCCTCTTGAATTATTACTATTGTTATGACTTGGTTGCTAGTTGTATATGTAGAGTCTAAATGCTTGCCTGTGAATATTGTTTGACATAAGTGACCTTATGATATCCTTTTCATGCTTTTGATATATATTATATGTTGAACATCACCCTCAAACATTAATGTAGAATACCATTGTACCATAACCCTTGTACCCTACCCAACTCATGGGATGTGAGCATAAGGCAGGACGACTCCTCCTTGAGTTGTTAAGAGGGGAGAAAAATACTTGGTTGAGTATAGGGTGACCATACGGCTTTGATCATTTGGGCCCCTCATGGTTGAAATGTGCAACTATTGTCTATGCCTTAGTTTGTCATATAGACTATTCCTTTGGAAGTTGTCACACGAATATAAGGCCTTACGATGTTGTTAAGTACAATGGTTAAATTCACCTAAAATGTGTTCTTTAAAACTTTGTTACATGTTTCTTATGTTTTTTGTTCTTTGGTCTCTACTTCTAGTTATCTTGCTAAGCTTATATTATGTTAATCTCATAATCTTGCTAGTTTTGTTTTGCAAAGTGTACCAATATACATGCATTGAATTTGTATCCTATTTTTGTTTCCTATTATGTGATCAATAGGCGAATCATGTTTTATGAGGGAACCTCTACAAAAAATAACAACATCTCAACATGGGGCTTGTAGTAAATACATGGGTTTCTCAATCTCTTCATGTAAATGAATAGTTATGTTGATCTTGTCATCTTTTCATGTTGTTTCCTTTGAACTATGTTGTACTTAGGACACTTTGGTTCAAAATATGATGATGGACACTATTTTTCTCTTCTTTACTTATGCTTGTGTGTCTTTTTCCATTCTACAGATGGACGCCCCAATCCACTCACCTTTGGCTATGTAGCCATTAGGAGGATGGGCTCAGGGTAACAAATAGTGCTGTGACAAATGGTATCAGAGCCAAACACATGATCTTCTATGGAAGTATGGCATGACACATCATTAGAACCTAGGGAGAACCCAAGTCGATAATGGTAAAACCAAGGTAGCAGGTTTGGTGCACCACATGGGGTTCCTTCACACGTCTACCTTCCCTAATTGAATCTAAGATTGGATTTGGACTCTTCCTTAAAGCCTAGAGAGTCTTCTAGCATCTCCTCTCTTCTTTAAGGACTACCCCAAGCCACCTAATTAGATGAGGATTAGTTAGATTCCAAGTGAGATATTACTCTATGAACCATTTCTCACACGATTACTCTATTTTGGGTAGTCTATGTATGGGGAAAAATTAAAATTCGAAATAATTGGTAAGAGTTGATTAATATGATACTGATGCCATGATCTAATTATAACTATGAAACTTGATTTAAACAAATACTCTTGAAGGTTAGTTCTCATATGTTAATCCCCTAGATCTTGTGAAACTCAACTTTACCCTATTATGACTAATATGCTTCCTATGTTTGAGGATAATGACAATGATCTTGATATGTTGAGATAAGGAGGACTTATATCTTATAACTTGTGCTTAATGAGGTCTCTATTTGATTTTTGACTTTGGTGTCCCGATTTTATTGAACCTCAAACATAATTAAGCAAATATTCCCCTATTTTGACTTGTACCATGATTATGCTTGACATAATGATTCTCTTGGACTAATGATCTTGATTTTAAGACCCTGATTCCTAAGGAACCTTCCCCCTATTTAATTTCTATGCCTTCATCTTGACTTTGACATGACATGACAATTTAGGACCCTTAACATTGCCCATTATACTCGTGCTCTTGTAATGCTTTATTCAACTACTCGATATGCCCTTGCTTTGATTTTAAAGGAAGGGAACAATATTTTTGACCTTAAATATGAAGTTCTTGGACTTTGGGCCCACATGATTATTTTGACCCCTGATCAGATAGGATATGACTTGATAGTTGGTACTCTCCCTATTTTATACATGTTTGATGATAATGATTAACATGGACTAAATGTTCTAGATTAAGGGTGGAAGTTTGGCTCTTGACTCCCCTAAGATAGGACACATCCCAATTTGACCCCTCTAAATCTTCATCTTGATGATTATTTATAGCATGGAAAGGTGACCCCTTTTCTCACAATTCCGATTTTTTGACCTAAGCCCATAATATGTCACACTCATGGTAATGATAATACTTGATCTTGATGTCTCTATTTTAAAAAAAAATGATGATCAACCTATGGTCTAGTAAAAACCATAAAACCCTAGTTTTGAAATGTTTGGATCTATGACCTGGAGATTCAAACATTGACCCTCCACATTGATCTATGATCTATGGACTCATGATTTTGATCTTGTTATGGCTTGACTCGCATCATTGCCCAGTACTAGATTGGAGATCACCACAATTTATGACTAATGACTTTCATGTTCCCAAATTTGATGTTTTTTGTGTTATGCTCATGTCGATCTCTCAATTTATGACTTAGGGGTAAGCCACATATGGACTAAGTATAAGGGACCTTCCTTTGATTTTCATGATGAACCCATAATGTTAAAAAATGATGCATGAATCAAAATGTCATTTTGGAAATTTTGATCATGGAAGGGTACCCCCACTCAGGTCAATATGGAGGCTAAATCCCTAAATGATTATTAAATTTTAAAGTCATGATTACTCTTATTGCTAGAAAATCTATTTTTTTAATCTAAAATGGGGTCTCTCCCATTTTGGGATCTATGGGATAATCCCTCTACATTTGCAATCTAGGTGATGATTCTTACCTAGATAATGATCAATGTGGTGCTACCTCGTCCATGATGCTCAATCGCCCAATTTTAGAATATCTTGATGATAGTAAATTACTAGACTAGCTATGATGTGGAATAAGAGTCCCACTCTAGATTGATGACTTGTTTTAAATTTTAGGGACAAAATTTTCTTTTAAGGTGGGGAGGATGTGATGACCCAGACTTTTCTCTCTTCATGAATGTGCTATGCACTAGTCCTTGGAGTGTTCCTCACTCTAACCCTCAATTTCATGAATGAATGAGTCTCGATCTGTGGTTGAATCATCTCGTATACATGTTCCTTGTTTTGACACTCATTTGCAGCTAAACCATGTTTCAACTTCTTAACTCCTCACCAACTTGCAAATTACATTGAACTAATTCATGACCTCAAACATAATGTCCAATGCATCCCATCTTGTAGAGCTCGTTCTCACGATTACAATGCACCTTTTCTTCTTAGTTTGGAGCTAGCACAAGAATTCCATGACCTAATGAATATTCGTAGTTATAATTCTTTTCTTATGCTTTCTACCTCTTTAGGGGTCGTGGACTAGCCATTCTGGGCCCAATTAGGGTCAGCCTACTTGGCCCCCTTTTCTTCTCCCCTTTTTCCTTTTCTTTCCCCCACCCCTCATCTTTATCTCTTTTGCATGAGGGCCATACGACCACCTAGCGGCTCACATGTTGTTGCTTCCTCCTCCTCTTTTCTCCCCCTAACCTCACCTACTCCCTTGGTTTGCCTGACCAACTACCTGGAAACAAGATGCCAGCAGGAGAGGACAAACCACCATCCACCACCACACCTGGGATGCCAATCCTAAGACCTAAACCTAGGTCCCCACTTCCCTTCCTTGCTACTTAAACCCCCCAGGCTTCCCTCACCTTGAAGGTGCCCTCCGCAACGAAGTGTTGCCTCTCCTTCTTCTTGCCTTCTCACCTCACAACTCACCACCTTGAAGTTGCCAGTTGTTTCAAAGTACTACAACCCTAGCACGGACTTCCTTTGATCCTCCCTCACCTGCTCTCTTGTCCATGACCTCGACACCTCCGGGTCTATTAGGGCTGATGTGCCGTCATGAAGACGGTGGGTGTAAGAAAGCTCGGCCCTAAATCCCCTATCTCTCTCTCATTCTCTCCCCTTGATCCTTCTATGACCTCAAGCCACCTCAGCTACTGCACTCGAGTGGCTACATCGAACAATGCCGCCCCAGCTTCACAAAGAATCCTTCTTTATGAGGAAGACAACGACAAAACAAGGGCCCTGAAAACACCCTGAGTCACCCATGCTGGCACCTAACCTCACACCACCTCGCTCCCATCTGCATGCTAATGCCTCGACCTACCTCTGATCTCCAGATCTTGCTCTGGTCACCTCCTATCTGGTGCAATGCAAGGGTCGCATAGCCACTCAAACTATAGAGACTCAGAAGGGATTCCACCCAAGCTGTCGATCATGGTAGGACTGCAGTGAGCCCAGATCCAACGATCTGCCACCAAGCTAGTGCGAGCGGCCAACGGTGATGCGGGGTGATGGTGGGCAGTGGCATAGTGGTGGAGGGCACTCGCTCATCCTCAGTAACTGCCGCATGGAGGTGGATAATGTTTGGAGGCATCTAGGCCACGACAAGTCTTCGTTGCGGCCCAATAGTGTCCCAATTAAGGTATATCAGCCTAAATCCCATCTAAATGTGCTTAATACTCAAACCTTCATATCTCCCTAACCATATAAGCAAATCATGTGATGTAATATATGATTTCGACAACAACAACACCACGTATCTCATGGTACTACTTATTGATCCTGGTTTCATTCATACCTCCACTAATTTGCTATTCTAATGCACTTCTTGACCTTAAATATTTCAAACTTAATCAACTTTGCTACTTGCATGATCCTAATGGTTAATAACACTATTTCCTAGTACCTCAGTAACTAACAGTCCCTTAAAATGAGTGTTAAGTGATCTATCTTGCTTACTTTCTCTCTAATGCTATCTTTTATGTACTATGACTCATAAGTTACCTTTTAGGCATTAAAATAATGTAACTTGAACACTTGTGAAGTTTGGATATCTAAATCCTATGAAATGTCATCACCTCAAAATTAGTAGCCACTATTATGTCTTTTGCACTCTAGAATTAAGATCTCACACTCTTGTGCCATCTAAACATCATAAGGCCTTAAGTACTCACTCTAGTACATGATTATGATCTAAAATGACTTATCTTGAAACCATGCTTTTAAGGATATGATTTCCCCCTACTCACCTTGTTATATCATATTGGTTTTTCCTTGAATATGCCATAAACATGGACATTATTTTAGCCTAAGGTGCCATATGATGTTGTGCACCATGTAGAGTGTTTTTGTGGGTATGTTGATATGCGTAGAACCACTCTTATATAAAAGAGGACCTAAGTGCTTGAGAATTTTCTTGTGGGTACTCTCACTCCATGCTAATATGAGATCTATCCTTGTACTCTAGGTTGATATTGAGGGCCTTATCTTTATCTCTCGGTGTTAAGTTTTACTCTCCACTTGCAAGGTACACTTTTTACTCCTCTTGAATTATTGCTATTGTTATGACTTGGTTGCTAGTTGTATATGTAGAGTCTAAATGCTTGGCTATGAATATTATTTGACATAAGTGACCTTATGATATCCTTTTCATGCTTTTGATATATATTATATGTTGAAAATCACCCTCAAACATTAATGTAGAATACCATTGTACAATAACCCTTGTGCCCTACCCAACTCATGGGATGTGAGCATAAGGTAGGGTGACTCCTCCTTGAGTTGTCAAGAGGGGAGAAAAATACTTGATTGAATATAGGGTGACCCTATGGCTTTGATCATTTGGGCCCCTCATGGTTGAAACGTGCAAATGTCGACTATGGATTAGTTTCCATATATACTCTTTCTTTGGAAGTGGTCACATGAATATAAGGCCTTACAATGTTGTTAAGTACAATGGTTAAATTCACTTAAATGATGTTCTTGAAAACTTTGTTACATGTTTCTTATGTTTGTTGTTCTTTGGTCTTTACTTCTAGTTATCTTGCCAAGCTTATATTATGTTAATATCATAATCTTGTAGTTTCATTTTGCAAAGTGTACCAATGCACCCACATTGAATTTTTTCGTATTTTTGTTCCCTATTAGGTGATCAATAGGTGAATCAAGTTTTGTGAGGGAAGCTCGACAACAAAGAACAACATCTCAACATGGGGCTTGTAGGAAATACATGGGTTTGTCAATCTCTTCATGTAATAGAATAGTTATGTTTATATTGTAATCTTTTCATGTTGTTTCCTTTAAAATACATTGTACTTAAGACACTTTGGTTCAAAATATGATTATGGACACTATTTTTCTCTTCTTGACATATGCTTGTGTGTCGTGCCATTCTATAGACAGATGCCCCAATCCACTCGCCCTTAGATATGTAGCAATTAGAAGGATGGACTTAGGGTAAGAAATAGTTTTGTGACATAATGGCTTTCATATCTCCATGCTAAGGAAATTCCATCCAGATATAAAGCAAACAATCCATCCAGTAGAGGATAAAATGGATGAAGATATATCATATGTTGAGGGTCCTGTGTTGATTGTGGATAGAAGAGTGAAAAAGTTGAAGAAGAAAGATATTGTTCTAGTAAATGTTTTGTGGAATCATTGTGGTGTATAGGAATCTACATGGGGTCTAGAGGATGATATGTGTAGGAAGTATCCATCTCTCTTTATGTAGGATTTTGGGGGTAAAAATCCTTGTTAGGGGATTATAGTTGTAAGGCCCCTGAACTTGCTTAAAGTTTTGAATAAGCATAATTACCATAATTGAGTTCTTAGAACCCTCATCCAACCTTATTCTATGATTTATAATCATAATACAAGCTTAAGTTTCAAATTTACTCCAAGTTATGTAATTTTATTTACATTTTGGACTTTTCTGCAATTTACGCAAATCTGAGGTTTTCATTGCAATTTATCACATTCATTATGGTCCTTATATGTTATCTTATCATTATTGAGATATTTGATCCATGGGTAGCCTATTTTAACCTTGGTTTGGAGATGTTTTCTTCAAGGGTATTTTAGGGTTTACCCCTTTATGGATGAGCTACCTTTAGGAGCTATCAACCATGGGTTTATTTGTTTGGCTTAGAAAACAAAAAAAAAAAACGGTTGCAAATCTGGTCTCCATGAACTTTGGGGAATCTTCTTGTGTGGATGCTTGTATATCCTTAATAGTTTAAGGCAATGGACACACAAAGAGATACTAGGACACCTCAAGCTTTACTTTTTCTTTATCCTAAAGTTTTATATACCTATCCTTAAGAACCCAAATGAAACTTTTGCTCTCTACCACATACCTCCTTATAAGAGTTTCATCTTTCCTCTATTCTATTGTGGAGGACCTATCCAAGTAAGAAGAAGGTGTGGATCTTCTTGGTAGAAGCATCTAGGGTTACGATTTCCTTCCTTTAGGGTTTCTAAAGCTCCTTCTTGGTGATATTGACCTAAACAAGTAAGTATCCCCTTCTTTCTTCCATTATTTCTCTGTTATTATTCCTCCTATCTTTCACCAGGCCGTAACTCTGCTATTCCATGGTCAAAGTTACTCTAGAACTCAAGAATCTACCTTTCTTACTTCTTCTTCTTCTAGGGTTTTGCTTCCTTGTGGAGAAGGGTGCCTACTTTGCCGAGTTTAGATATGAATCTTGGGTTATCTTTTCATATTTTCTTGAGTTTCTTGATTTTAGAAGTATGTTATTCTCAATAGAGGTGAGTTTTATAACCATTTTTACTTATATTGCTTACTATAAGCTTGTTAGCTCATTTTCTTGCCTAAAAATGGTGATGTAAGCTTGAAGAAGCTAAGCTTGCTTGAAATTTCTATGTTTATAGTGTTCCCTATTCTTTTTCAGTATTATATGAACCTTTAACCATGTACACGTTATTCCTAAGGTATAAGATTACTTGGTTCAGGTTGATAGCACAACTGATGGTGCTAAGCACCTAATAATTGATGGACCAAATTAGGGTTTTCAGGCTATTTCCTTCACTACCACACAATCGATGGTTATACCATGCAACAACTGATGGTGTTTCTATCTTGACAACTGATAGTGGTAATCAAGGGTGTCAATCTATGTGACAATCGATGGTCACCACTTACATCAGGTTTTGACTTAATTAGAAACTTAATGATCAACCACTAAGTACCCTAATGATGATGTCAATCGATGATGACATTAGCTTAATATTTGATGGTGTTAATGAATATAGTGTTGATCTAACAACCTATGGTGACTTAATGATGACAAATCATGGTGGATCAGTCTTTACAACTGATGGAAAGTTAAGACTTTATATGTAGCTTCAATTTGGCTTTGAACCAATTGTTTTTTGGTTCAATTAATTCAATCGTTAGACCTATACTCAAATTGATGGTTTTGAATAATGAACCCAATTCAATGAATGAGATTGGATTCTTCAACATCCAATGAATTAGAGTAAATTCCATAGCATTATATGTGGTTTCTAGTGATGAGAATTCAATGGTCTAATGCCTTTAATTTGTGGTCTTAGCTTTGCCCTCATATGGTTCTATTTGTTAAATCCCCATAATAAGTGAATGCATAACTCTAATGTGATATAGCTTGTTATGCTTGACCCTAATGTAACTAAATTATGACGATTGGTTATAATTAGCCTCTTGAATGATCAATGTGATAATGTATTACACTCTCATTGTGTTGAAATTTCAATATAGTACTAATTGAATATCATAGTTCCTAGTCATGTAAAATGTATGGAACATATATGTTTTGATGATCTTTTAGGCCTTATTTAAGGCATTGAATAATGATGAAGATCTTGTTAAGAATGACATGATGGTATTGATGACCTTTAGGCATGGTTTACCCCTAGTGGAGGTGTAATCCTCTTCATAACATGATAAGGATTTTAACCCTGGATTAAATGTGATAGAGTTGTATCAAGTGATGATTCGATGGTAATGTGGTCTCATGATTGACAATGAACGATAGACTTGTAGTTAACCATGGAAATTAGTGAAATGGTTTCACCATGGTCAACACCTTGAACTAGTTTGAAACCTTTTTACAACCAATTAGCCTTTGTAGGTTTGTACACTATCATCCATGTCAGTCTTCTTACCGAAGACCCATTTTCACCCTATGGGTTTGACCCCTTCTAGCAGATCCACCAAGGTACATACCTTGTTGGTATAGATGGAGTCCATGTCAGATCTCATTGATTCAATCCGTTTCTTAGAATCTAGTCCCTCAATAGCCTAATTGTAGTTTGTTGGTTCATCATCATCAATGACCAACACATCATCTTGTTGAGTAATATGTAAAACAAATCTCTCTGGATTAAGATGTTCCCTACTAGACCTTTGAGCTTCATGTGTTACTTGAGCAACTTGAGATTCCACAACAGTTTATAATTCCTCTTATTCCTTATCAACCTTCATACCTTCAACGTTAATATGCTGGATTCCAAATTTTTTTAGTTCTATTTTCCTTCTACTATTTCATCTGATAATAAATTCGTTTTTGACGAATATAATATTTCTGGAAACAAATACTTTGTTGTCACATGGAATATAGAAATAATATCCCTTGGTTCCTTAGGATGTCTAACAAAATGACATTTTTGAAATTCAGTTCCAAGATTTCTAGAGAACTATTTCCATACTTAAGCTTCACATCTCAAATCTTCATAAAATAAATATCAGGACTTTTTCCAGTCTATATTGGTGTCTTTTGAACCAATTTAGAAGGTACATGGTTATGGTGTAAACCATATGGTTTCTAGAGCATATCCCTAGAAGGTAGTCGGGAGACCAACAAAATTCATTATAGATAGTACCATGTCTAATAGTGTGCAATTCATTCATTATGATTGTGGTGGTTTAGGTGGAGTCCATTATGATACTCTACCATAATCCCTTAGAAAGGTCTCAAACTCTTGGCTTAAGTATTCACCACCTCAATCTAATCAAAGTGCTTTAGTACTCTTATTAAGTTGATTTTGTACAACATCCTATTCCTTAAATTTTTTAATGGATTTTGACTATTGTTTTAGAACACAGACATAGACATATCTACTGAGGTCATTACTAAATGTGATGAAGTATTGATACCCTATATCCAGATAATATGATGAAGGTTCACATACATCAATATGTATGTGTCCTAATAAAACACTTTCCCTTTCATTGTTTCATGTAAAGGGATATTTTATCATCTTTCCTAATAAATAAGATCCACATGTCTCAATTGATTCAAAGTCAAATGATTTGACATATCCTTCTTTATGGAGTATAGAAATGTGTTTCTCATTTATGTAGACTTGACAACACTGCCATAGATACCTATTTTTTGTTCGTTAAGTTTAATATTCTTAGTATTGATGTTATACACATTTTTCATGATATCTAATAAATAAATCCATATGACATAGTGGCGCTTCCATAAAATATCGGATCTTTAGAAGTAGAACATCAACCATTCTTGATATGAAATTCAAAAGCATTCTTGTCTAGACATGAAATAGAAATGATGTTTGATTTATAGCATCTATGAAATAGTAGTTCTCTAACTCTATTACAAAGCCCATTGGGCATAGTACAACATTGGAGGCAACTTTGCTCCATTCACAATGTGTAGTTCATCTCTCCTTTCTTCAAGGGTCTATTTTTTTTTAGATCCTCCAGAATTAAACATATATGAGATCCACATCCAATATCTAATACCCATGCTGAAGAAGTAGATAACTTTATTTTTGTAACATATGTACGTAAAATGGAGATCTCTTTTCACTTATTCTTGTTCTTCACTTCTTCTAGGTAAAGAAGACAACTTCTCTTCCAGTGTACTATCTGGTGACAGTGGTTATAAATTGCATTCTTTACCTATTCCTCCTTTTGCTTTAAGTGCAAAAGACTAACACTTTTTTCATCCTTAGAACCTTTCTTGGCTTTTCCTTTTCCCTAGAATTTTCTTTTTTTCCTCTCTTGACCATCATCCTAGAGTTGGGCTTGTATTTCATTTTCCCCCTCAGTCATTCTTAACAAGCCACGTAGCTTCAGAAGCAGTTTAAGTAAAAAAAATATTGTAATTCATGATAAATTATTTATATGAATCCAAAAATGATTGTAGGATGACACATATGGACACCTCTTATTCTAAAAGAAATTCTGTTCGCTCTATATTTTTCACATACCCAATTAAATTGAGTACACGGGGTCCAAATGGATCACCTTAAGCCATTTTACACTTAAATAATGCTTTGAAGACATCATACCACTCTGTCTTTCTTGTTCTCAGTGCATGTTCTTGAGACATTTTATTAACTCACAAACTCTCATGTTCTCATGTTACTTCTAAATATTATGATTAATGAAACATAGAATAAGGTACTTGATGACCATGGCATTTTCAAAATGCTTATGATAAGCCTCTCATTCTATCCTAGGTGCATTTGGAGTAGGTTCATTTGTTAGTGGTGTATCCATGACAGATCTTATGATCTTGCATGAGAACAATTATCAAAGTCCTACACAAGTCATGGAAGTCATTTCCATGTAGGTTTTCCTTCTCATGGACCAATTACAATGAAAGTTTGTTGTTGTTGGTTGCCATTTGATCTAAAAGAAGTATTTCCAAGAGTAATATTTGATTTGAAAAGGTTTTATTGATATTTTTTTCATATTGCTCTCACTATTTTACTTCAAATTAATATCTCATACAATTAATTAGAAGATTTGTATCGCACAATCTTCTACTGGGATAAGATTTGTATTTCATCAAAATATGAATCTAGATTTGGCCGATCACCCACAACTTGAAAAATTAGGTAGGAAAATTTTTCCAATTACATATGATACAATTCTTGATTGATGGATGCACAACAATTTATGGTAACCACCTATATGCCTCTAGATTCTTAATCCTATTAAGATTGCCTAGTTAATTCCAACTGAAAGGACAACACAATAAATATGCACCCTACTTTGGAAGACCCACATATCTATTCTCACACTTCCCCAAGATACACAGTGCACCATACTTTGGCATGCCCACACTTAGTCAATCAAAGTTTTCATATGTGTTTCACATTGGAAAGAATACTAGATTTAATATTTTATTTGAGGGGTTGTATATATATAAATATACATATCCAAACACCACATACTTATAATATGTATCATATACTCATTAAATTAGCAATCCTAATTCACAAACAACAAAATTGGTTGTGGGCATACTAATGCAATCCTTTGGATACACAAAGGATTGCTATCCACCTTTGGTCCATTGCATTATATGCATCATAAACTAGTGAACTTGCATTTATTTTATAACGCATAAATATTTCCACTGATGTTCCTTGGATCTTCATTATTGCCTCATCATGCAAATTCCAAATAAACTTATTCGAATGGAGTAAAAATGAAAACAGACCATTACATAAAACATGAGATTTGACATGCAATCTGAATATGTGTCAACTAAAAAGGGCTCCATTTACATCCAAATCATCCACACACAAAGGGATGTTTGTCTATAACCATTGATCGCTCTTATTTGTGAGTCAAAAGTGTAAAAACGATTGTCAATTCAAAGTTATCAGACTTCGAATATATACCCAACTTTAAGAGACATATGCAACTTAATATGGAGTCTATTATAGGAATATGGGGCTTAACACAGGGACAAGGATAGCAATATAATAAAAATGGGAGATCTTGGCTTAGTTAAATCAAATCAAAGAGGTGAAACTAGAGTTCCAATTAAGGAATGAACTAATCTAATCAATCAGTGCATCTAAGTTATCAAAGATTAAAAGAAATAAAGATAATTGTGAAATGGGAAAAAGAGAAACTTGGATTGTGTTTGACCAATCAGACTAGTCTCAACCATGAAAGACATTCTCTTCCAACTTATATATATTCATGGCATGTTTTGCAAATAGTAGTAGAAGACATCCACTCCTTCCTTCTCTCAAGATTTAGGGATATTTCTATCCAAAGTTATCTCTCTCTCGAGATGATAGCCAAAAGATCAAATATGACTGTATGACTTTTGTTATAGTAACATCCTCACTCTCATATCTCATTACTAATCCATACTCCATATGTTAATGAAATCATCACGTTGAACAAATTCATATCAATCATTGCTAGTAGGTATCTTATCAACAAGCAACACATTATAACAAGAGTATTGAAACAAATCTGTAAGAACATGTATTAAATAGAAGAAGGAAAGATTACATGGTTGGGAGGACTTGATGGCTACTCCCAACCCCAGTTATGGAGTCTAGTCACTCATGGAATAGAAATAAAATATTACAGCTTGAACAATTCATGATAAGGAAAAGAGACAGAATAAGTCAATACAAGGGTAAATTGAATGATCAATCTATCCACCTTTCAATTGGATCTGACAAGAGGTCGACGACAAAGGGTCGATGGGCTATACTCTTCTGTGCAATCAAGACTAAAACAAGTATATTCATTGATCTATAGATGGAAGTGGTTGGAATGCCAAGTCTAGAGGATGATGGTTTTGATAGGTCAATGACACTAGCAAGGTTGATTACTCTAGACTCTGGCCTTGATCTTAGAGGTATCATTTTTCCTATTTGACTCTAAAATCCAAGATGCCTTGAAGTGATGCTCTTGGATCCTATTTATAGGTTTGACTTGTGCTATGTTGATTTATGATTTGTCCATGTGGTGCAGACTCTTGGTCTTCCTGTTGTCAACTTGGGAGGTCGATGAGTCTTTCTTTTACCGATGGGTCTTAATCAGTCTTTGAGGGTCATCGATCTCAGACAGACAAATAGGTTGACCTATGAAAATTTTTCTATATGAAGGTTGACATATACTATTGCTAATATTTGTTTGAAGGCTTTAAGCTTGATGAAACCTTGTCAATCTCTAAAACTTGTCTTTTATCATCCTCGAATGTATCATCCTTTTTTATCGATGGCCAGAAACCCAATGGGTGGATCCATCAGTCTATGGTTTAAGGATGAACTTCGACCTAATAGGTCGGTGAGCTATGAAATTTTTTGAGGTCGATAATTTTATAAAGAATAAATATCATTCTTGGAGTTCGATGGAAATGCCATCAATCTTTACGAGTTTGAGTTGAATTTCTGCAATTTGCAAAAAAAATTGGTTAAAAGTAAGTATGTGTTAATCTAAGTATAAGATGAATAAGTTTGAGATTTCTGAACACTAAAGAAAATGGTTTTATTTATGAAAAAGTCATAAAATGTGTATACAAACTGATGTTATCAACCATGCACACATCTGCCAAATAAAATATATTTCAATGGAGACTTGTATGATTTATAGATATATCACATCTGATACACACACCCACAAAGATATATATATATATATATGTATATATGTGTATATATATAAAATATTGCATCTTTCTGATGCAAGAAAATCCCCATGAATAAAGATTTTGTTGGTTATATGCCCTAAGAGCCATCATTTAATGATTACGAAAGGGAAATAGTGAGTTTGATTTGATTATTAATAATAGGCAACTCCACTTATTATGTTTAATTTAGTATTGAGATAAGGAATAAACCTAATAACGTCTGAAGAATGTTATGAATCCATGACATATGATTTGGAGGCCTAAACATGAGATCATATACATATTTAAGAGTACATATTCTTGTTATGTCCCTAGTAAGTTACTATTGTGGATCTTTTAGTACAACAATAATACATTAGACTAGTATGTATGTTGAGTGATGACTTTGTATCTTTAGTCATGGTATTGGATATCAATTCAGGCTAGAATACACTTGAGTGTATTCAGAGCAGAATACACTCAAGTAGTTTTTCATGATGCTATATATTTTTTTTAAAATCCAATCTGTTGATCTTCTTAAACATGTTGTGAATAGCTCATATGCAAAATTTGAGCACATTTGGACTTTTATAGGTCATGATATAGGGATCGCAAAAATTATGCATTTCAAATCAGTTTCGCGCATTAATGTTTTTGCCCTGGGATGAGTGACTTACACTCATCCAAATGGGCTCAAAATTTGTATGTAGCCTAGTTATAGTATGACGATGAAGACCAATGGTTTACATTTTGCAAAAAATAGTCTTGATATGCAAACACACTTTAGTGTATTCTAGCCTGACTCTCTCTCTCTCTCTCTCTATATATATATATATATATATATATATATATATATATATATATGTACTTCTTAGAGAACAAATGTGTTGCACAGACCCACCTTAATAATGATTCATGGATGTCATGTAATGACATGTTAGAGGCATATCTCAAAGTGATAGTTGTGATTGTAATCCTTAGACCTGAAGTCACTGTAATAATCATAATTTACCAAAATCCTAGCATGACTTTGCATAAGGGTTACCAAAAAGGTGGTGATTGGGTGTACTGACACTTATGGATTACTATGACTAATGTAGATGAAATTTGTCCCTCTTTGGAGTGATAGCTCATACACTTGATAAATAAAACTATGGAAATGCATGTCCATCCTCATATGAGTCAATATATGATATTGATCTCACGATATCTCAGATAGTTTTCTCTAGTTCAAGGAACATAGATTGAGTGATAAGGGGATGACAATTTTGTGGCTCAATTTCAAATTGGATATCTATGATGAAAATATTATATCGTTACTGCAACATTAATGGCAATACTAAGTTGAAGTTTCCCATTGAACTTTTTAATGGTTGGCAATGAAGTCTTTCTAGATACAAATCATAATCTATGATATCATAATATGATTGTCGATATTACTAAAAAATTAATTTGGATCCTATAGGGTCACACAAAGGATGCATAGGGAAGAGGAGTCTAATCGTAGGCATATAATTAACTGGTTTCTAAAAGGTTGAGGAAATTAATTAAATCATTGATGGGTTGACTAACAAGCCAATCAGGCAACTAAAAATGGTTCAGTTGCCCGAATGAACTTGGTCCAGGTGCCTGACTAGACTTTGTCTAGCAGGCCCAAGTGGACTAGCCTGATTAGCCAACTAGATTGAGTCTAGTTTCCTGACTAGACTAAATCCATCTTCCTGACTATACCATTCTAATCGGTTAACTGGACTGGGGCCAATTTCCCGATTGGATTGGGTCCAGTGGCCCCAGTGAACAAGGTCAAATTGACCAAATAAATTGGGTCAAGTTCCCTAAGTAGACTAGGTCTACAAGCTTGGCTAGACCACCCAGTTGTCTGACTAGATTGAGTTCAGTCACCTGATTGGACTGTCCAGGGGTAGATATTGCAGAATAGTTGTTGTTACTTTATATTTCTAGGGTTTATTACAAACCATGTTTATCATCCTTTACCAATTGTAGGGCCATGAAACCATTGTTTTGGTGATAGTTTTGAAACATTTTGTGACAACTATAGAAGGGCAAATTTTGTGAGATAAAAGGAGGCACCTTTGGGAGGCCTTTGACCATCCATCATTATTTTCAAGCAAAGAAGGGGAGAGGAGAGGTTGTGCAACACTAGCACCTAGCCAATAGAAAGTCAAATCCTTCCATATTAGCTCTTGGAGTGCAACATGGAGTTCCCTATCATCTGAGACAAAGAGATAGATATGTGTACATGTTGATGAATAAGTTGGGAGATCTTCTTCAACATTATGTTCCTTCCCTATACTTGTGAGTTTAGTTGCTGAATCTGCTTAACAAAAAAGGTATAAACTTAGATCCCTTCCTTACAACTATATCAGGATGGATACATTGAGAGAGAAGATTTTGTTTATAGATTCCAGTGTGCCTACTACTCTTTCTCTTCACAGATTCCTACAATGGTATTAGATCCACGTCAAACTATGGTATATCAGGATTTGAATAATTTTGATTGAATTTCCTTTTGTACTACTTATGTTGTTACATATGATGTGAATAACTAATTGTTAAATTGCATATCTTTTTAACACCACATGCATTCATAGGGATTGTCATGTATGAATATATATATATATATATATATATATATATATATATATATATATATGTGTGTGTGTGTGTGTGTGTGTGTGTGTATGTATATGTATGTATATATGTGTGTGTGTGTGTTATATCTATAAATCAAACACATTGTGGTAAAAAATGTTCTGTTTGGTGGTATGGTTGTGTCCAAATACCATATTGTGTGTATAGTATGAATGGAGCATTTTTGGTTGATAATTATTTGTATTGCATGTCAAGCCTCACCTTTTGTTCTGTAATGTAATGTTTCTTATTCCTTATTACTCCCCTCAAATATAACTCAAGAATTATACATATTATGCAATAGAGACAAGAATAGAATAAGCTTTGAATGATTTGGTGCAACGAGGCAACCATGAAGATCCAAGGAAATTGTTGTCCTACATAAACACAAGTTCAGAGGTTGAAGATGCATATGATGTTATAGACATTAGGTGGATAGTATTGTGTGGACATAGCCAAAGTTATTTGTTATGCAATTTGTTATTGCAGATTGTTGATAATAATATGTGTATGATACATATCATAAGTATATGGTGTGTGGATATGTATATATATGTATATATACACACACACAAATATATATATATATATAAAATCCCTCATAAATATAAAGTTTTATATTCTTTCCAATAAGATATACACATGAAAAGATTGATCAATGAATAGTGGAGACACCAAAGCAAGGAGCAATGTGTATCCCATGGAAGTGTGAGAATAGATATGTGGGTATGCCATAGTAGAGTGCAGATTCTATTGTATTGGCCTTTGGGTGTGGCTTAACTAGGTTACCTTAATAGGATTAAGAACCTAAAAGCAAAAAGATGGTTATGACAAAAATTTGTACATCCATCTATCAAGAGTTGCATTAGATGCAATTAGAAGACATTTCCTACCAAATAGTCATGTTGTGGGTGATCAACCAAAGCTGACTCATCATTTTATGAAATATGATTCTTGCCTCACTAGAAGAATTTACCATGTAAATATTCTAGACTAATAGCTGGGGCTATTAATTTGAAGTAAAATAGTGCGAGAATAATTATTTAACGGCCACATTATTTTCACTAGTCTTATTTTTTGGAATATAAAATTGATTTTCAAGTCAATCTATTAACTCATGCAATATTTTCTATGTAAATCAATGGAAAACACAAACAACCATTGTTCCGTGTCATGGTCCTTGAGAAAGAAAAACTAAATGAGAATAACTTCAATTGACTGGTTTAGGATACTACGAATCTCTCTCACATATGAGATGAGTCTATATGAGATTTAGAAGCAACATGAAAATATGGAAGTTATTGAGAGGATAAAACATATCAGGAACATATATCTAGAACAAGCATGAAAAGAAAGGCATGATGTCATCAAGGCTTTATTTAAGTGTAAGATGGTGGAAGTTGATATAGCTAGATCCCAATTAACCAAGTGAATTGGGTATGTGGAAACTATAACTAGACTAGGATTTTCTTTGAGCCAAGATTCAACCACAAATGTGATACTACAATCCAACCATATTCATAGGAATAATTTTTCATGAGTTACACCATGATTTTTTTAACCATTAAAAAATCTAGTTGGCATGTTGAGAACATATCAGGAGTATATGAAAGACAAGAACAATTATGTATTGATGATCAGTATAGAAAAAATAGAGTCTGATGGCAAAGGAAAAGCCATCAAATGTTCTAAGGTTGGTCAAAAGTCTTCTGCACTTAAGGTAAAATAGGAGTGGCTAAGGGAGGAAGTTGTCACCATTTTAACTAGTATTAATATTGGAAAAGAAACTGCTCTTTCTACTTGAGGAAGTTAAGATCAAGAACCAAGGGATAAAATTCTAAAATTCAAGTATACATGTTATAGAGATAAACTTATCTACTTCCACAGCATGGGTATTAGAAAAAAAATGTTTTTCACATATGTAGGATTTGAAAAGCAATAAACCCTTGAAGAAAGGGGGTAGAACAATGTGTAGAAAATGAAGAATCAAGAGGTTCTTCCACTACTGTAGGAACCTATTATTCATCTATTCCCAGAGGGCTTGTAATAAAGTTAGATAATTGCTATTATGCATCGATCATAAATAGGAACATCAATCTTGGTACGTGTATGGACAAGAATGTTATTGGATTTCACATTAAAAATGGTCGATATTCTATCTATAAAGATGAGATCTTTTATGGAAGTGCTCCTAAGGCTTATGGTCTTTGTTTTGTTAGATTGTGAGACACATATCTATAACATAAATACTGAAAGGCCAATGCCAGATAACCCACAAAATTTATCTATGAAATCATCATCTAGGCCACATAGATGATAAGTACATTTCTAGACTCTGTAAAGTTGGATACAAAGACTCATTTGACATTGAATCAATTTTGACATGTGAATCTTGTTTATTTGGCAAGATCACAAAAACACCCTTTATTGGAAATAGTGAATGGGAAAGTGACTCAATATGATCGTACAAATTAATGTATGGTGATCTTTTAGAACAAATCCCAAAGGTGGGTATCACTACTTCATCACATTTACTGATGTCCTCCACAGATTTGATTGTGTATCTCATGCAACACAAGTCAGAATCCATTGAAAAGTTCCAAGGAATTCAAACATGAAGTATAAAATCAACTTGGAAAAAGAATTAAAGAACTTCAATCAGATCAAGGTGGATAATACTTAAGACAAGAATTTGAGGCTCTTCTAAGGGATTATGATATTGTATCACAATGGACACCACGTGGAAAACCACCATATAATGGTGTATCTGAAAGGAAGGAATCATACGGTTTTAGACATGGTAAGATCTTAGTTGAGTTTTGTTGTGCTTCCAAATTGATTTTGCAGCTATGCTCTTGATACCACAACATTTACACTTAACTGCATACCTTCTAAATTGATTAAAAATACACCATATGAGATATGGATTGGGAAACGTCCCAATATGTCTTTAATGAATATTTGAGGTGTGAAGCTTATGCCAAGAAATGATTTTCTAATAATCTTGAATCCAAATCTATAAAAATGGAATTTCGTTGGATATAATAAGAAAATCAAGGGATATTACTTCTATATTCCATCTAAAAACAAAGTTTTTGTTGCCAAACGTATTGTATTCCAAGAAAGGGAATTCATTTTTAAAAGAACCATTAGGAGGAAAATAGAACATGGAGAACCTCAAGTCCAAGAAGATGATGTTGAACCCATAGAGGTCGATAAGGAACTAGAGGAATCACAAGTCATTATGTGAAGCAAGTTCCTTTAACATGGCAACTTTGAAGGTCTAGTAGGGCATGTCTTGATCTAGAAAGGTATGATTTCCTCATGACCCAAGATGACAATGTGTTTTTCATTGATGAATGCATATTCATCACATTTTCATTGCAATTAGTTTTACTCCGTTTAGTTATTAATTTTACATAATTTCAACATTTTTTTCTTTTCTTGAAATATTGGGATTTTGATTAAAATTCTTGCCTTTATACAGATCACAACTCACATTAGCTCTAGAGATTTAGAGATTTCCTTCCATGGGCTCATGAGAGCAATTTCATAGTAGATGGAGCTAATTTACACAACTCAAGAGGTTGATCAAGTAACCATATCTCTTACTCAATCGGCCAACATACCCATTCCAAGAATTCCCCAGACAAGCTCTAGGCCCTGCGTTCACCATCTCTAATCAATCGATTAGAGGGACCCTAAAACTTACAGTACCTCCATTAAATCTTTGATATCTAATGATCAGGTAATACACTCCCTTGATCAGTGATCCACATGTAGAACACTTCCTCCACAATAGTGTTGATCGGCAGATATACCTTGTTGGTCGATCAACCATTCAAAAATGTCTTTCAAGTCAGAGCTCATAGTCCCTCTAGTTCTCTAATAGATTGGGCAATCTTGAAATAACATGGACTTTTATGTCTCCTCATGTATGTAATTTGCACTTATCTTTGCACTAATTTCTTAGTCTAGCCCTACATTTCATGATTTTATTTTTTTTCATGTTTTCTATCTAATCTTATATCCATAGGGTGAATGGTGACACTCAATTTAATGAAAAACTAAGATTGCACCTAGATTATACATCATCCTTTCACATCCCCATTTTATATAATTTGTGGACCTCTTATTATCATCACATATTTTAATCGGTTGAGGGTTCTCTCGCATTTCTAATGCAACAACGTTTTCTCAATTTTGAGCTACTATAAGGGAGATATGATAATTTAAATTATTTCCTAGTTTACCTTTGTTTTTAGCCATTTATCATTTTTTTGAGCTTATTGGGCCCAAAGTTGGGGCATGAGCCAGTAATATGGTTCCCGCCTTTGGCATTCATGTCATCAATCTGGGCTTTTGGACATGTCTACTTTAATTTGGTCCCTTAGATCACGTCCCTTGGATTCACCTCCTCTGATCTAATGGTTGGAAGGTCTTTTTCAACCTTCATACATGACATTGGCAGGGGTCACACTGCCACCACCTACCGACCTTGGCATCCAAGCTAATATCACCCTTTAATGCTATTTGATAGCCCCATTAACTTTATTTTCCTCTCCTCTTTGTTTCCTCTCTCCTTTTACTCCATTTCTTGCACTCTACCTTCCCCTTTCTCCTTCATTCTCCTCGTCTTCTTCCTTTGCGCCAGTAGTGTTGTCACCATGGCTTCCCTCATGATCTCGCGCCTCCAATCTCTATTGGTTTTTCTATGAATCCATGGAGCCATGGAAAGGGTGGGCATACAATTATTTGGTGGGGGGGTCACACCCTCCTTCTCCTTCGACCATGGAGCTCCAACGAGAGGCTTACACTGTAGTAGCAGCCCGAGTGCAGGACTATACACATGTTAGTCACAGACCATGATCGTGGTGGATGGAGGAATCTTGCCACTAGGAAGTAACGGGTGAGTGGTGAGATAGAGTGTGGGTTCTATGTCAAATCCCACTAATCCCTAGGGGGAAGGCGCCACCCTGGCCCTTGATCAAGAATCAAGGGTTCCAATCACTAAAATACATGTATATTCTTTGAAAAATTGTAACTTTATGATACTGACCCCAAAAATGGACTTCCAATATACCTTTTCCATCAATAAAATGAGATATACACCTTAAAAATACATCCATAATCTATTTCTTCTCTTAGTTCTTCTAATATCCAAAAATATATGATTTCTATGTCTTTTACAAGTGTTTTACGCTATTGAATGCATAAGCTTGACTCATTATGCCTTGAATTCTTATCTTAACCTAATATTAGTACCTTGAACATCTAAATGTGATGATATTAGAAGTTTTCTCACCATATGAACCCTAATGTGATCTATGTTACCTAAATGACCTAATATAGACTATACACAAAAAATCCCATATTTAATATCTAATCTTTGTTCAAGTGTGCTTCAAACAACTATATATGCTCTAAATCAATAGATTTCGTCATTAAATGTTTCATTCTTGATCATTATCCTTCTTCGACCCTAATTTTGATTGTGTGACACTTAATGTGCCTAAACATGACTATATGTGTACTTTGATGACATATGTTAAACCTTATGCAATTATAATTCTAAAGTTACTCAATATGATTTTGGGGCCAAATCAGTAATCTTGAATGCATCCTACCCCCAATTTATATGTGAATCAATATTGTGCACTATGATGACTAATTTCCCTAATATTGATTTAATATGTGATCTAGTATGTTTGCTAATAACTAAGTCCGCATCTTATGCAAATCTTGCCCTAATGATCATCCATGATATATTATAATCTCAAATCATTTTCTTGGTGATCTATATGATGTCTAACTCAAATATAACAATGATGACTATCTCACATGATAATGACTCTATATGACTAGTTATAACAATGATGGTACTTGTATTAACTATCTTGCTCAAATCTTGTGATTTCTCCATCTAGGATCTTTAAACCCTAATGATAGATCTCTAAATTGGTAGTGATGTGTCACCCTAAGATCTAAATGAATCCAGCATGTATAAAGTAACAAGATAATAACCTTGCATGATCGAGTTTGCAATGTTGAAATCAAAGATGAAAGATTTGATATCTAGACATAGGTGACACATCCAACCCCATGATAATGATAATGACCCTAATATTTCTAGTGTCCATCCAGTCAAACTTGTTTGTAATATCAATATCAAAAGGTTGACTTTATTTCCAAGACCTAGAAAATCTTTCTCTGTGTATGGTTTTCTAAATTTAATGGTTAATCTTGTGCTTTAATTAAGGTACACTTTATCCTCCTATTGGCCAGACTAGTGGTATTGAAGTTGCTTGCATGTATGTGTGCTTAAATTGCTTGTATTTATATACTTTTTTGAGAAACTTGTTCCTTATGATTGGTATGTTTGTTTTTCTTGAAATATGTTAAACAAACCTCAAGCATAACTGAACTTGTCCATTATACAAACCTTGGATAGTTGCTTGTATTCATGGGGTAAGGGCACAAGGCATGTTGAAATAGGGTTAGCTCATTGACTTTTATCTTGAGGTCCCTCACATAGAAATTGGTTCATATTTAGGCTTTGAGCCTCAAATGCCCCTCATGGACCCTCCCATTGGGAAGCATGTCAAATGGACATTTAATGGTTTTTATAAAAATGGAAATGCATATAAAACACAAATAAGTGAGTCTTTAATGTTGTTTATTTCTTTCTAGATATTAAATTGAATTTTTCCAAGAATATATGTTCTCTTAAACCTTCTTGCTTACATATTTTGTACCGTACTCAACACAATTGTGCTAATATGATTTTAGGTAGCTGGTTCACTTTGATTCTCATCCGATGATTGTTTTTCCCCTCCAATATTATTCTCTATTGCTCTTACTCTTATGATATTTATGACATGCAAATGGAGTTCTTATGGGTTGATATATGGGTTTATTATCTTATGTTAGGTACTAGTTTAGTCCCTTTTATGCATTTTTATTTCATATACTAGTTCTCTATGTTGTTGTTTGTGGTTTTATTCATGCATATGCTATATGATCCATTCTAGGTATGGTCACCCAGGTCTTCTCACCTTTGACTATCTATCCATTAGGAGTGTTGATTTTGGGTAATAAACAGCCTCGTGAAAATGGTATAAGAGAAATCACATATCCTTTATGCATGTTTAATAACCCAATTTCACATACCTTAGAGAGTCTTCTAGCATATCATATCTTATTTAATGACTACCCTAAGACACACATTAGATGATGATTAGTTATTTTCTCATCTCCTCATGTGACCCCACTCATGACAACGAATCACATGATCTCTCGATTATGGGTAGCTTATGTATGGGGAAACTAAAATTTGAATGAAATTGGAAACTTTTGAGTGAAATGATGATGATTACATGATCTAACATTAATTTGAAAAGTTTACTATAATTAATGACAAATGCTCTTGAAGCTAATAATTCTTGTATGACTCCTCAGATCATATAAAATCAACTTCACAAAATCTAGACTATATGCTTCCAATGTTTGAAGTAAATGATAATTATCTTGATATGATGAAATAATGAGGATTTATACCTTATTAGTCATGTTTGATGAGGTCCCCATTTGATTAAGACTATGTTTCTCTATTATTGATTAAAACTTAAACATGACTAAGTAGAATTTCCTCTATTTCATATGTACCATGATTATGCCTTGGAATGTCTATGTTTTTGGACTCTGAAAATCATGATGAAAGACTTTGATACAAGAGGCTTTTCTTTAATGATTATTATACCTATTTTTAATCTCAATTATGAATGATATGACACATACGGATATTAATCTTTTGATATTATTCTCTATCTCTTAGAATTCCTAGTTAAACTTCTCAATTTCTAAGATTTACCCATACCTCAATCATGGAAGGAAGGGAATGCACTTATGACCTTGGTCTTGTAAAAATCTTAAAATATGGTTTCCCTAACACGATCTTGATCTTTGATATCCTGACCCTACGAAAAACAACTGATAATTGATACTCTATGTATGAAGACCTACTTTATGGTTCATAACCTACTAAGGACAAATGTCCTACATTATGGTGGTACTTGACTTATGACTCCCCTAACCTACGTCACATACCTATTATGATTGCCTCACAATTTTCATCTTGTTGATTATTATAGTGAATAAAGGTAACCCCTTCCACATATTTTTGATTTCTTGAGCTAAGTCTCTAATAGGTCAAAACCATAATGAGTGACACTCGATCTTGAAATATCGATTTGATGATGATCTTCAAATATGACAATACTGATTATATCTTGTGGTTAAGTTCCTAGAAAGACCTAGATCTAGATTATCATCAACCTTGAATACCATGATAATAAACTTGATATTAATATATCAAAATATTGCTTGAATAATGCTCGAAAGTTGTTCAATTGTTGTATATGGATGAATGGTCATACCTATGATCCAAGTAGGAATCTTAAACCCTATCTTAGAATTATTTGGACCTATGATCTTGATGTCCAAAACTTTACTATTGATATTGATTGATGGAATCTTTACTTGTGATTCTTAATCTTGAATTTGATTCGACTCCTATGATCACCATATTTGGATCTTGAGGTCACCCATGATATGAGACTGATGAATTTTAAGTTCCCAAATCTCTAAAATTTGACATGATGGTTATGTTGATTTTTTTTATTATTAATTAACAAATCCCTTGAACAAGGTGATGTAAGTTTAATGGTGGAAACCCAGAGGTCGATTCTAATGCACCTAGTTTAGGGTATAGGTTACTATGACGATGGAACCGACCTAGACTTAGGTAGTGAATTGTACCATGACAGTGGACAATTCTGACTACAGGCCACTACCCAGATTGAGAGATGAACCTGAGTAACTATATGGAAATTCATACAATGAAAACCCGCGATGAAACCGCAATCCTATAGATCTCCATTTGAATTGATTAACCTAAACACTTAATTGATTGCTTTGTTTTGTTTTATTTTCTTTTCATGTGGAATAGGGTGGGGCCTTCCATTAATTTTGAGCACAAAATCATGATATTGGAAGATGATGTTTGTCTAGAATGTTTGAAATATGAAACCTCAATCATGGAAGTATAACCATACCTAATCCAATGTAGATTCTATGACCTTAAATTTTGGAAATGAAATTCATGTTGTACTCTCGATTCAAAAATCTCTATTTTTTTTACCTATAATGCAATCTTTCTGAAATTGTGATCTATAGGGAAATCTCTCCATATTTGTGATATATGTAATGATCTCCCAAATTTGATGATCAAGATGACCTTACCTTGATCTTGATTCTCAATTGCTTGATTTTGGAATGAGATTGATATTTGAAGTTATGGATGCTTGACATGGAATGGAAAGTCTGAATCTTGATTGAAGAGTTGTGTTATATTTGGGGAAACTTTTTATTTTAAGGTGGGGAGGATGTGATAACCTAGACTTTTCCCTCTCCTCATATATGTAATTTACAATTCACGTTTGCACTGGTTTCTCAATATAGCCCTACATTTCATTATTTGATATGTTTTGATGCTTTTTGATCTTATCGTATGTCCATAGGGTGAGTGGTGACACTCAAATTGATGGAAAACCAAGATTACACATAGATTATACATCATCCTCTCTCATCTCCTTTTGATATCATCTATGTGTCTCTTATTTCCCTCACAATATTTTGTATGGGTAGATGGTTCTCACATTTCCAATGCACCAAAATTGTCTCAATTCCAAGCTATTATGAGGGAGATATGATAAATTAAAGTCTTACCTAGTTTTAACTTTGTTTTTATCCATTTATCATTTCTTTATATTATTGTGCCCAAAGTTGGGGTGTGTCCCAGCAAGGTGTGTGCCACCCTTTGGCTTCCATGTCATCAATGTGTGATTTTGGACATGTTTTCTCTAATATGGGCCCTTGGATCACTCCCCTCATATTCACCTATACCAATCCAATGGTCAGAAGGACTTCCTTAATTTTCATGCATGACATCAATAGGGTTACATTTCCACGACCTACCCACCTTGGCGTCCAAGCTAATCTAACACCTTGATTCATTTTGATAGCCCCATTCACTTCATTTTTCTCCCCTATTTGTTTCCCTCACTTTTTTCACTCTATTTCATGCACTCTACCTTCCCCATTTCTCCTTCCTTCTTTCCTTCTTCCTTTGGGTCAGTGGCACCACCGCCATTCCACCCTCGTAATCTCGCGGCACAAACCTCTATTTTTCTTCCTATGACCCATAGTGGGTCTGTTGATCCATGTCAAGGGTGGATGACCTATTCTCAGGGGCACTCATGCCCTCCTTCTCCTTAGACCATGGAGCTCCGATGGGATGTTTGCATCATAGTAGGAGCCCAAGCGTGGGACTATGCACATGTCGGTTTCTAACAATGGTGGTGATGGATGGAAACCGCTTACTGTAGGTAGTAGTGGGTGGTCTGTGGGATAGAGTGTTGGAAAATATGGAGACAAAGATGATGGTAGAAATGAATTTTTTTGTCCATATTGTCCTAACATGCATATTGTGCCAACAACATTGTATCTAGAAGAAGGGTGCAAGGTGTACCTTATCCTAAAGTAAGTCTAGTGATTGTCCTTTCACAGTGATGTTATCCTTTCACAAGTAGCACATGGATGGTAGTCAATGGCCTCCTTCTAGTGTGACAAGCATGGACAGCAGCTGACGACGTCCTCCTAGTGTGGCAACAACAACTTCAACGCCTCTACATAGTCTACGTGGACCACCAGGAACTTCACATAGAACTTCTAGAGTTGATGGAAAGGAGTTGTCCTTCCATGTGTCAACATTCTAGTGTTTACATCTTTTCCCCTTGATGTCTCTCCCTTTATTGGGAAGACTGCACAAGCTCTCTCATACATTACCACAATTGTGAGAACAGGGTCATATTGAGAGCATTATCCACCACCTCCTTATGTAGGAGTGAATGGGATAGGGTTTCTAAAACCTAGTGGATATGAAAGGGGAGATCTCATGGTTTTACAGATGTTGTGCACCTTTGGTCAGTTGACTAGACCATCCAATATGTCAACTCAATTAGCCAATCGGTCGACTGGACTATCTAGTATGTCGATTGACTTGTGGTCAGCGACACAACAACATTGACTTTAATGTGATGATAAATGCATGTCGTTACACATAACATTGATCATTTGAACTAGTCAAACTAGTTGTTTCACATCTAGTTAGTCGACTAGACATTATAATCATTCAAAAAAGTATTTTTACCACCCACTGGGATAAATGTCTAGTTGGTCGGTCATATACTCCAAGCCATTGATTGGCTAGTTTGATCAGTCAATGTCAAAAGGTGTCTAGTCGATCGATTGGACATTCCAATCTATCGACTGGAACACTAATTAGTTGATTGACAACTAGTGTTATTTAAGTTGATTACCTAATCACTTTTAGTAAACAAAGTAAATCTTATCCATGAGTAAAACCCTATTCCAAGTGTATCCTATGTGTGTGACCCTATACGTCTCAAATTACATTCCCAATGAATGTCCATAAATAGATTATGACATCACAATCAATGAGAGGTGTCTAGTAACACATCATTACTACCTAATTGAAAATTTGGAGAATAACTTCAACATGCATCCTTGATTAGTGTTGTCGTGATTGTATATTTCCTTCATCTCAAATAGATTGAAAACGAGGCATGGAATCTCCATCCACTTAAAATTCAATCTAAATGTTCATTGAACCAGAGCAGACTGTTGAGATTCATGTGAGCTCACATATCACATATTAACTCACATGAGTATGTTCATACGTTTCTTAGTCTCACTTATCAAGTGGTCAAGATATCAACTTCGGTAAGAAGGACAAATCCTATTTGCAATACTTAAATTCAATCCCCATGTGTCACAATGTACCTGCACACCACATTTATAGCGACCCTTATTCAAGGTCATGTTGAATGGTCTGAAAGTTCATCAAAAGACTTGTGATGAATGAAAAAACTTCAATTCTAAGAACCACAATCACCACTATCACTTTGAGAGTTAGTTCTGACTTCCATTCCATGGTTTCCATGTATCACTCTCAAGGTGGGTCTGTGCGGTACATTGTTCTCTAACAAGTACTTATTTGGTTGACTTGATATCCAGTATCATGACTAATGATACTTTGGCATCTGCCAACACACATTCTACTCTTAAGTATTATTTTTTGTCTATTTTTCCCGCATAATAATATATTATTAGGGACATAAAAATAATGTATATACTGTCATCATTCACATGATCTCATTGTCCAAGTCCTTAACCTGAAGATATATGTCATCAAGTAACATCATTGTTTAGACATATATTGTGTTTTTTCATCATGTCATGATTGAGACAAACATAAAAGACATAATTACCTTCATTATTATCAAATTAAGTACACGATGCCCCAATATAATCATCATATGATTTTCTTTATGAGAATATATACCAACAGACTCCCACTTTCACTTAGAGTTAATAAACCATGAATCCAATTCCAAGTGATCTAACATTATCATCATGTCTCTATTTTCCTTTTGTATAGCAACATTTGCTTCTATTTGGTACTTTGCAAATCTTGGCATCTACTCATTGTACGGTCTATTGTATGAGACGAAAATGGTGTAGTGTGCTATCTCGGTTCCTTATCCTCTCCAATTGCTTCATTGTTGTCACAATGTTTCTACTATGTCACCAATGAGTGAAAGGACCTAAGTTCATCTAATGAACTTCTTGATACATATAGTATCATTGGTTGTGCTTAAAATAGCAAGGTACTCAGTTTTTATTGCATAATCAATAAATGTCTCTTGCTCAGAACTTTTCCAACTTATAGTTCTATTTTAAGGAAAAATACAAATTTGGATTGCGACGTTAATTATCTATTTCAGTTTGAAAGCTTGCATTAGTATAACCCTTCACATCCACCTCTTCCTTATCACTATAAATAAGGAACTGATACTTAGTGCTTATCAAGTAGTTAAGGATGTTCTTTATGAAAATCCAGTGACCTTCACTGGAATCTGACTGATATCTCCTCATCATGTCCAAAACATACATGACAATGGGATGAGTGAATAACATTGCATGCATGATAAATCCAATTGCATGCACATATGGAATATTAATCATGCATTCTCATTCTTCATAACAACTAGGATATTAAGCCATACAGAGACTAATTCCATGGGACATGGGAAAATTTCCTCTCTTTGAGTCTTGCATGTTGAACCTTTTCAGCATCTTGCCAATGTAAGTACTCTTACGTAGGCTAAGAAACCTTCTAGATTTATCTCTATAGATCTTAAATCCTAAGATATAGGATGCTTAGCCTAAATTGTTCATAGAAAAGGTACTTCCCAACTAGCTCTTTATCAGTTGTAGGGTGGGGATGTCTGTTATGACCCCACCTCCCGATAACCCCCAATTAAGGGTGACCGAGAGGTCGAAGCCGCACCCATGACTTCCGGATCAAAGGCTCGACAATTAAACAAGAATAATTATCAAATTTTAACATACTATACTGAAAGTTGTAAGAAAAATAAATTTTTGCATACCTTTTTGAAAACTTGGATCTCTAAACTTCTATCCACTTAAGGATTCTACTCTAACTAATCCTCCTTGTATTTTACTTCATGTATTTCACAATATGACGATTTACTGTTTGTCCTTTTAGTTTGTACCTAAAATGCTGACAAACAAAACGTCGGTCAACTGAAGCTGGTATGTGGGGGAAACAATAATCATGTAAATACGTTAACAATGTAATCATTCAATTAATAATTTAACAACCAAGATTATATTTTAGATATAACTCTGTGATCCAAGAGTACCCTATCCTCTATGTTGTCCCCATTAAACCCCTCATGATCCACCTATAAGTGAACCACTTTCTAGGGTTGAGTCACATGGCACTACTCGTAAGTAGCCCACTCCTTAACTCATGGCAGGCTAATGAGTCTCATGGCACTACACGTAGGTAGCCCAGTTTCTAACTCTCGGTAACCTAGACTTTGCTCTAGGATCACCCCTTTTTTTTCTTAGCCTTTTCAAAGCAATAGAGGTGGACCCAGATCTAGTCAGCTATATACGCACATTTATAGTGATAATCATAATCACTTTATAGTTGCATGAAATAAATAAACATCCAACAATTATTTTCAAGCAACCGATTAAAACTTCAGGAATCGCCGTGAAACTAGAGCGATTATTCATAAGTGTAACCACATACCTAATTTGATGAGTCATGTAGATTATTCAACATATACTTCATGTATATACAATCAAGCCAATCAACAGATCCAAGCAAGTAACTCAATCATCACATAATTCCTGAAAAGAATATGTACTCTATTTATTACACATTTTATCAAGGATCTACATTATTGACTTGGATTCTCTTTCTAGGTTTTCTAATCCGCATTAAGGTTTCATTAATATTCATTAGGGTTTCTTAGATCAATTTCTCAAACTTTATCCCTTTTTAGGTTAACAAACCCTAAAATACTCTTTTCCATTTATATGAACCTTAATTGCTCAACTATCTATTTTAATAGTCTTTTATACCCAATTTGACTTAGGATCATCATATCCTTATTTATTCATGGATTTGAACAATTAAACCAATTAAAAGACATATTATCCTAAATTAGGGTTTTCAAACTCATTAATGCATAATCATGCACGAAACCCTAAATTCAACCAATTATATAAAAATATCATATTTTTAGATCCTATTCTCACTTTTATTAACAACAGGTTAATATCAACTTGAATTATCCAAACAACATCATTAAGTCCATATATCATCAAATCTAAGGGTTTTTCTTTAATTAAATCATTAAAGATGATAACTTTATGTCCTTTTCAAATTTCAAGCACATAAACTCTAAATTAAACTAATCATGTGCAAAGTTCTTCCGTTTTGAACATAATGTACCTTTTTACATTTAACAGGTTAACATCAACTCTAATGATCCATTAAACCCTATTAAACACTTTATTCATTTCAAAATAGGGTTTCTTAATCTTTAATTCATTAAAGATGATAATTTACACTACATTTCGAACAATGGTCAGATTCAGGCTATACAACTATTTTAATGGTTTCCTTGCATTTTTCTGATCAAAATACATATATAATTTGTCTTGATCGGAGTTACGAATAGCAAGATATGATTTTTGCAAAATAAGAATACCTTGGCCAATCAGATGGCGCCACGTATGCGCTCCCATGCAACGCAAAGCGGCCCGCTTGACTTATTTGGAAATATGACGAAACGTCTCTTAAACCCCTGGGCCGCGGTTCACTTCTTCCCCATGAGGGGCATAAGCGTCCAACGCCACCGTTCTCCTTCAACCTCCGAACCCTACGCTGCCCACCGACCAGGTCGACCTGCGGGAGGGTTTCTTCGTGCCTTCCATGGTCTGAGGGCACCACCGATGGGTGCCCTACCTCCGCCACCATCCGCCGTGCCTGGGGCACCGCCCAGCCTATAGCCTCGGTGGCTGGTTCGAGCACACCAACCCTAGAAGCTAGCTAGTCCTGCAGGCGGCTGCTGGTGGTCGCAGTAGGTTGAGAACTTAGAGAATGATAGCCAACCTCCCTCGGATTGACGTGCAACCTTCGAACCTTCATCATGATGATTTCCGCAGCCTCTCGTTTTCTCATGTGATGGATCTACACCCTATGTTAGGGTTTGTGGTTGGAAATGATGAAGAAGGTGAAGAGGAGAGAGATATCTGTGTGGGAACTCTCTGGTCTTGGCCAATGGGTTCAACCCTTTATATAGGGATGACATCCATGCCCTAACGTACTTGCCCATGAGAAAAGCAAATCTTTTCCTCATTAGCAAACCATCTCTCCATAGTTGAGAATGAATTCTTTCTCTTATTTTAATTCTTTGTTTCCCCTTGATCCTTAGTTATTAAGAATTTGAAATTCTTTCCTCTTATTCTCTTTATGTTTTCTTTTTAATTCATTGGCCTTGAATTCCTATTTTCCTTTATTAACAAATACTTTCTTTTTATCAAAATCACAAAATTCATTAATAATGTATCACATTATCCTCTACTTTTGCAATTTTGGTATTTTCTCTATCTTTCCTCTTTATTGGGACTCCTTGGATCCCAAGACACTCCATTATATCGGAATTCCTTCATAAGGATACCTATTATCCTTCCAGATGCATCTTTATGCATTATTTCACCTTATCTTGTTTATTTTTCATTAAAATAACTCTTTTTGAGGTTTTCTCTTTATTTCTCTTTTATTTTCGTCATTGGCATTCCTTCTAAAATTAGCAACCTCATGGATACGAAATTTCACCAAGAAATATCATTTATGCCTCTTTCCACTCATTTTCCACCTTTTATCATTATTTTCAATTTCTTTCTAAATAAAGAAATATTTAATTAAACCTTTCTTTTCTTATTGCCTTCTCTATGCAATTTTGGACTCCTTGGAACCCAAGGAACCCAAGAGGCACGCAATCCTTCTTTGGATTTGCCTTCTAAGGTTTCCATCTTATTCTTTTCTCGAATATTCAATTATTCTTTCACTAATTGAATTTTATTATTATTTGGGCCCAATAGCCAATAAAGCCCAAAACACATCCATTAAGGCTATTGTAAACAAAAACCAAATACATCATATCATTATTTGTTCAAATATTCTTATTATGAGAAATTACATTTCTCACCAAATAAACCCAAAAAAATTGGGGTTGTAGCAATGTCATTTGTCATCAGAATGAGGAATACAATTATGCTCCCACTTACACTTCTTATAAACATATGCTTTGTATTGATTTTGAAAAAATTCAAACTCTTTGAATTCCTCATCAAATTAAAGATTCCATCTCTGAGATGCTTACTTCAATCCATAGATTGACCTTTGTAGTTAAGCTACAATGGCAAGCATGATCCTGATTGATTCAACCATGGCAAGTGGGGAGAAGCTTTTGCATGTTTAACACCTTTAACTTATTTGAAACCCTTTGCAACTAATCTCCTTTTATAGGTTTGCACATTACCATCCATGTTGGTCCTCTTCTAGATGACTTTAATGACCCCACCCCTCAGCAACCCCCGATTAAGGAAGGCCAACAAGTTAGAGCCGTTGTCCAAAAACAAGATCATATGGTTTTACAAATAATAAAAACTAATTAATAAATTATACCACAACTAGGCTTAAAATAGGATAAAAATTTTCTTTTCACATACCTTTCAACAGTAGAATTTCAAAATTTTACCCACAGAAATAACTAACTATAATCCTCCAAACATTATTTTGTTTTGTTCTTTTTCAACGTCACCTTTTATTGAACATTCACTTTTCATAAACGTAACTTCATATTTCCCTAAAATGCTCACAAACAAAATGTCAGTCAGTATAAAGGATTATACTGGTATGTGGGGGAAACCAAAAGTTTGCATCAAGTTGTAATAACATATTGCAACCAAATTATTGTTTAACAGATCAAACATTACACCTTAAACATAACTACTCAATCTTGACATATCCAAGCTTCTGTTCTGTCCCTACATTGGACATGGATACTACCTTTCTCATATGGTAGATCTCAAATAGCCCCTTTTGATCCTACTCTAAAGGTAGACCAAGACATAGAGTTGTATAGTCGTATGATCATATCCAAAGGTAGACCAAACATCAACTCATGATAACCTGATGATCCTACCACAAGGGTAGACCAATACCTAGGTCATCAATTCCTCACATATACTCAAAGATATATAGGAGGACTAGGATCTGAGCTAGTTATACATATATTTATGGTGATAGTCATAGTCACTTTATAGTTACAAGAATTAAAGTTCATCTACGCAGTTAATTTCAAGCAACCGGTAAAGCCTCAGAAATCACCGTGAAACTACAGAGATTAGCCATAAGTGTAACCACATACCTGATTTGGTAGTCTCAAAATCAAGTAAGATAGCTAATCCAATCAAAATTCCAATTAACCGAGCCAAGCAAAGTTTTCCCTGAAAGTTAATGCAATACACCCATGTATTATTATTTTATCCAAATCATCCTTATGACTGACTTGGGTCTCAACAAAGGATTTTAAAGTCAACTCTATGGTTTGTTTAGGGTTTTGGCTTCCTAAACCCTAATTATCACTTTTCATGACTTTTGGGTTGAAAAACCCTAGTCTTAAAATTTTATGTACTTTTAACTAAAGAAAACCCTTATTCTCCATTTTATGGATTATTATTTTCAAATTAGATCCAAGTTATCCTCTTTATCAGAAAGGGTCAATATTAAGGTTCTTATGCATTAATCACCTTAAAGTTGGTAATTTTAAGTACTTTTTAAACTAGAGACAAAATTAAGTTTTGAAACTAATGTTATTGAAATTCTAGCATATTCTGATCAATTTTCATATATTGTATGTCTCCATATGCATTACCAATTAATTATTATGAATATTGCAATATTTTCAATAGTCTGGCCAATCAGATGTCGACACCTCAGCTATAATCTAACTGAAACGAGTCATGATCCTTTAAACCAATAGGCATCGGCCAGTTCAGTGCACAACATCCGTGAGTCTAGGATGCAATATGAGTTTAAAAGTCAAGAAAACCCTTTCCTCTTCATGTCAACTCCAGGGGTAGAAAAGTCCTTTTGTGCTTGGTCATCCCTAACCTCACGACGGGATGCTCCGTGCGCCTGGCCCTGCCAACCCAAAGGTTGACTTCGTGTTTCATGGCTTGAGAGGGAATAGAAGCAGTCCAGATTCCTCTGTCGCACACCACCATATCCATACATGGTCTCAAAACTATTGTAGAGGCAAGGATAGAGAAGGAGGGGAGTTGGGTTGCTGATAGTGTTCACGGCAGAGTTTAGGGAAATTCATGAGAGGTAAGTAGGGGATTTTGGGAATCCTTCAAATGTTGTGTCATACTTGGTGTGCCTCTGGTCTTGAGAAGAGGTTTTTGGTTCCTTTCATAGGTACAAGAAAACAAGGGGTCCCCTTCGTTGTTAATGGAAACTCAATCTTTCACAAAAATAAGTGAAATCAGGGGTAAGTCGATCCCTTTTAACCTCCAAAAACTAAAGGGACAAAAAGTAGAGCAAATGATCGTGTGTGGTGGGATAGAGAGGTGAACAAATTTCAACCAACATTGTTCTATTTCGCATTTCAGACCCAAGATAGGTGATAAAGTCTCAACCTTTGATTCCCGATCTGATGGTCAAGAGGGGCGAGCCACATAAAAGAGTGCCTCTCAACTAAGATCAAAGTAAAAATCATTTACTCAGTTTCCCAAATTATAATGCATTGAATTTTTGTGATTAAAACCCCCTTTTCTTCTCAGACTTTTATAGATCAATAGGAACACCTTTTTGACCCCAAATTTGGAGGATAAATCACTATAATTTTATCTACATTCATTAAATTACTGGGAGTCATTAGAGTAACTATATAGTCTAAACTTGTTCTTTTGACAAAACCTTAAATTAATTACTCACACCTCAAGGAAACTCCTTTTTCTCCCAAATTTTAAAGGAAAGTCTATAATGACTTTATCTAGTCGTGTGCAAAGATTGGGATTAAGATTCAAAAAGAAAAGGGACTTTTCTTCATGTGTAAGTCTGCCTCTGTTTTATGCATTAAAGGCATCAAAACTAACAGTTTCCTCTTTCTTTCTTTTCTGTCTTCTTTATTTTGATTTCTTCTCTTATTAGAAACCATGTGGAACTGAAAACAAAACAATAGTGGCCATCCATGCCACTTTCTAGAGAATTCTACACAATACCCACAAATATATAACACAAATATCATCTATTTCCTTTTTTTATGCTTAATATGGGATTTTCTTTTATTCTTTTTCCCTTTTACCATCATTGGATTTATAAAATAGTATAAACCATGAAATCATGTGTCCAAGGAAATATTTTAAAGGAAACCATTCTTTAAAACAAAACACTCAAATTTTCATTCAAGTATTTTTTTCATTAGAACAATTGCATTTCAAATTATTAAAATATAAGCAGAATTGAGGTTATACCATCCTTCCCTTCTTATATTTTGTCCTCAAAATTCACCTAATCATACAAAAAAATTAGTATGAGACTTTTCCATGTCCATCTTTAGCTCCCATGTGGTTGCATCCTCTCCATGGTGCTTCCAAGAACCATTACCATCTCTATCTTTTTATTCTTGAGCTCTTTCACTTTGGTATCCAGTACCCTGACATGTGAATCAAGGTATGCCAGCCTCCCTTGGATTTCAATAGGTTCAATGCTCATCACATGGCTTGGGTCTTTCACACATCACTTTAGACTGGACAAATGGAACACATCATGCATCATACTATATTGAGGGGGGTAAGGCTAAACGATAGAAGCTTCACCAGTTTGTTCCAAAATCTCAAACGAACCCACATATCGGGGACTCAACTTTCCTCTATTCTTAGTTATAGATCAGTGGGGTTGGATTTTCAGAAACACATGTTCACCCACAATGAAATGCAATTCAGTCCGCTTTGCATCAACATATGACTTCTGTCGATCATGGGCTCTCTTTAGCCTTTGCTTGATCAAAACAATTTTATTAGTATACAACTATAGTTCCTCTGACCTCAGCAAGGTCCTCTCACCAAAATTATCTCAGTGAAGTGGTGACCGAGATAGCCTCCCATAAAAAACTTTGTACAAAGGCATCCCGATACTAGTGTGGTAGTTGTTATTGTAAGAAACCTCAGCTAAGGGTAGGTACTTCTCCCATGATCCACCCCAATCGAGAACACAAGCTCTCAACAAATCATCTAACATCTGGATTGTTATTTATGACTATCCATCAGTCTGGGGGTGATAAGATGTGCTAACCTTCAATCTCGTACACAGTCCTTCATGCACTTGCTTCCACAACTTTGAAGTGAACTTAGGATCACAATTAGAAATAATTGAACCTGGAACACCATGCAGTCGAACTATCTCTATAATATATAGTTTAGTTAGGTTTGTCTCCTTGGAAGTGATCTTCAAGGAAGGGATATGTTTTGACTTGGTAAGTCAATCTACTACAACCCATATTGCATCATGACCTTTCTTTTTCTTGGGAAGACCTACCACAAAGTCCATGAAGATTTGTTCCCATTTCCACTCGAGAATTGCAATTGATTGTAGCAATCCATCGGGTCCCTGGTGTTTAGCCTTGACCATCTGGCACTTGAGACAACTGGCCACATATGTCTCTATGTCTCTCTTCATCCCAAACCACCAGAAGTACCACTGTAAGTCCTAAGGAAATCTACTTCATCAGCACAACCTCGCGCCGCTCAACAACCCACTAGACGTCAGTTGTTGATTGAATAAGAAGATGAGGATGCACCTACTGAGATGCTACCCTTAAACTTGGACATAAGTTTGGGGTCACAAACTTATTAGGAGGAGGAGGTATATGAGATTGAGAGTGAGGAGATAGAGGATGAGCCAGTGGACTTCTTGTCCAAGCTAGAGGAGGATAAAATGAAGTGGGTCGGAAAGCAACTTGAGGAAGCCACATATGGGAGAGGCACATCAAGAAGAGTGTTCACAAGGCCCCTACACCCCAATATAATGTCCAATTTAGCCAATAGGAACATCCATACTTACTAATTTCAATATTCAACCACATCCTAGAGAGCAATTAGGATCATGACTTCAATAAGATCAAGTTACATCATTTAAGTTCATATATGAACCATTTAGTTCAAGGTAGGTTAAGATGACATTAGGGTGCATATAAATGGTCCCAGACATAATAACTTGTTCACAAGAAGTAAATTTAGTGATTTTCATGAAGGGTGACCAAAACATCATTAACCATACATGTTAAGAATATTAGATGGTGATTAGAGCTCATAATGTCACCAAGGACACATTTTTAGAAAAACAGTGAAATGTCATGCAAAATTAGTAGGAGATAATAGAATCATTAGAAAGGTGACAATTTTCTAATCAAAATGATATATAATATCATGGTATTTGGTTTAGGGAAAGAAATGTATGGTATTTGGATACTTAGACTTATTAATAGGGTTTTGATTAGGGTTTTTACCTCAAATTGGGTTGAGAATGGAGAGGTGGGCCACAGGCTGACTGTTGGTCTGGGCCTACATGGCTCATGATAGGGTGCAGAAGGGCACCCAGTCCCATGATGAATGTCGATCGCAAAAAGCCAAGATAGGTTGCACGTTGTTCAGGGATGATCAGGAGCGATCAAGGACCGTCGGGAGGGCAGCGTCCCACCAACTAGGCAAGCGGGTCTAGCAACAGGTGGCACCCCACGAGAGGGTGACACGGGTGGGGTCGACTTCATGCGAGAAAGAGAGAGAGGGATAGGGAGAGAGCAGGAAGGCCTGCAATCATGGCTAGGGTTGTCAATGGATAAGGGTAAACCCATTTTCCCTTTACCCATACCATGTAGTGGAAGGGTAAGGTTGAAGGATTTTGTTACCCTTTACCCGCCTACCTTCTACCCTCTAACCCACTACCTTAGTGGGTAAGGGTAAGGATAAGCCATTACCCATACCATGTAACCCGCTACCTGCCAATATTTATGTATAATATATTTAGTGTATAGTCATTGTGTTGTTTGAGTTGATGGAATATATAGTATTATGTGTTCATAATTTCATAAAATACATGATTCTTATCTACTTCATATGCAGTTAACTTGGTTGTGTATGTGAAACCATTTTGGAGGTGAAATACACATGTATACAAATAGTCTATGTTCCATTATATACTTGTGTGGCGTTAGAAAAACATGTATATGATAACAAGATTTAATCTTAAATCATATGATACATATGTGAGGTAGTGTTATCTACTTTATTTTTAGTTTATTTTTTGCATGAAACAACATTTTAGAGGTTACAATACATATATGTTTCCAACAATAACTCTTCTTGACATATTACAATCTTATATCAATTTAATGTAGTAATCTTTATCTTTTGGGAACAATTTCTTTTTTCAAACACCAGTTTTAGAGTCATTTGTATATGCATTCAGTACAACACAATGCATTTATATAATGATGTAGAAGATTACTTAGAATCATTTTAGATATTTAAAAGCCATTCTAGAGCATCTTGTTATTTCACTCAAATATATAAATGTATTAGCCAGACCATTATTATTAATATTAGCACAAATATAAAGAAGACATATAAATTCCCCGCTTCATCCTACCTTCCTCATTTACCATATGGGAAAGAGGGTAAGGGTAGGGGGAGGGTAAGGATATTGTTGGAGTGGGGAATTACCCATACCCTTACCCACCACACTTGGTGGGTAAGGGTAAGGGTAACACCTTACCCTCCCCAAACCCTCCCAATTGACAACCCTAATCATGATTGTTTCCTGTAGGAGCATCATGGATCCCACTCTTGATCGATGATCTGGCATCTTGCCACCCTCCTGTGCCCACTTGCACAAAGTCCTAGCGGATGGTCATGACGGCGGGATAAGGTGTAGCTCACCAGAGCTACCCGATCAAGGCACAATAGGCCTCAGGAGCACTAGCAAAGCGTCCGACCGAGCTCCCATGCTTACACTAAGGTGGTTGGTGGGTTTATTTGTGCCCAGGTAGCTTGAAGCGAGAACACCCAAAAGGACATTGGTGGCGACATCCACCATGAGAGGGGGGAGGGATGGAACTGGGGTTTGAAGGCACAAAAAAAAATCAAAACTACAGGGAAAAGGAAGACAGAGTCAAAACGAAGTGTGAAGTGGCTGGAATTGTAGCCAAAAGGGTGCGTAGGGCGGTTATTGGTCATCAGAAAGTGGCTGTTACAACTACTTTTCGCAGTGCATGGACCAAGGGTTGATGAAGACATGCTCTCCGTTGGATGGAGAGAAATATTAGTGTTATATAGATCCAAGGGATAAGATTAGATGTAATGTGCACCATCCAAATTGATGACTTGGCAGAAAGGGTGCCTCCTCTCAATTGGGACGCACCCCAAATGGGCCCAATTAAGGTCAAAATAAGCTAAAAAAGGATTAAATCACTAAGTTTCAAAAGGCCATAACTTGCTCTAGGATGATCCAGTTGAGGCGATTTTTATGTCGTTGGAAATATAATTGAATTATCTACAAAATGAAATGATAACCAAAAGATTTTATCAAAAGGGTTCAATTTATGTTACAACTTGATGATTCATAAAAACCATGTCACTTAGTTCAAAACTCAAATTAAGGTCATATATGAGTACAAGGTGATTTTTAATCAAAATTGATTCATTAATTGAGAATAATGTGACTTGAAATCATAAAGATGATGGCGAGGGAGGTTGTTGAGGTTAAGGGAATATATAAGAAGTAAAGATGTGCTTAAATTGAATGAGATAAAATCCAGATTATCACATAACCCACCTTAAATAAAAATTTTGTCCCCAAGATTTAAATCAAGATTGATTTATCCCATTCAACATAAAGGTCATCATAGTATTCTCATCGGGTATCCTCACCACTTAAAATATCCATCTTGTTCCAAAATCAAGCAATCTAGCATCATGGTCAGCACATAGTCACTTAGATCATCAAATTGAGAGTATCACCACATGAGTCACAATTTTTGGATTCAAATCAGACATTACCTCTATCTTGTATTTTTTTAATGTGGATTGTTTTCCTAGACCTAGGCCTTAATGTTGATACTTATGTTGTGTTGAATCAATACATGCATGTTTGGAGCCTGAAAATGATGTTTGATCTAGGAGAAACCTAGACCTAGGGAAACATCAACATGAATCATTTGATGCTTATCTTATTAAACTCTAGTGATCTAAAACTCTTTGTTGTATCTCTTTATATCTTAGGTCCACTTGGGATGAACTATCTGTAGGATCTTAATCATGGATCATATATTGTACTCTACTCATAATGTATGCTTAATCTTTTGACCCTACTATGTTATTTCCTTGTTTGTATGTATTCTCGCATTAATGCTTGGCTAGATAATTACATATTTGAGTTACTTGTTCAACTATTATTAGTAAGTTTGTTTTGCTTGGAATGTGTCGAACAAACCTTGAACATAACTAAACTTGTCCATTATACAAACCTAGTGTAGCTACATGTATTCTTGGGGTAAGATCACAAGGTTAGGTGCCTTACTGGAGATGTCCAGATAAGGCGTACCATTTCGATGAAAGGGTTGGTTAATCTTGAGCATCCTTACGGACCCTTCCAGTGGGAAGTTGGTCAATGGCCATATTATGTTGTTTAGTATAATGGAAATGCACTTAAAACACACTTTGCATAAAAAAATTTCATTACCTGTTTCACACCTCATTTCTAAATATTACTTATATGATGTTTTTAGCCAAGCAACTTTGATAGTATTCTTAACTATTTACTTACCTTTTCATAATGTACTTAATGTTTTAGCATTAATATGTTTTATTTATCAAATTTGTAGTTTCCAAATGAAGATCTGTTGCACTTTGGACTCGAATGAAAGACCAATCGGGTATCTTGAGTATAGAATTGTGTACATGTTTCTCTACCCCCCTTATAGTATCTTGTTATATATTTTTGTTACTACTTTTACGTATATTTTGCATGTGTATACTTGTGATGAGATCCATTCTAGGGACAAATGCCCCGGTCCACTTGCCTTTGGATGTGCAACCATTAGAAGTGTGAACTTAGGGTAACAAATAGTTCTGTGACAAATGATGTTAGAGATATACACATATGCTTCTATATATGTTCAAAGCATATCACATCTTAAGAACCCATGAAGGACTAAAATCCTTTACTCAAGTTTAAAGAATCTTCTAGCATCTCATCTCTTCATTAAGGACCACCTAAGCCACCCAATTAGTTGATGATTAGATAGTTTCTCATCTCCTCATGTGATTCTTCTCTCATGACTATTAATTACATGAAATCTTGATTTTGGGTAGCTTATGCATGGGAAAAGTGAAATTAATTTGAAATCATGAAAGTTGATTAAGATGACAATTCCATGATTTGATCCTAAATAAAAAAAACCTATTTGATGTGTGAAATTAGTCTTGAAAGTGATGCACTCATGTCTAAAAGTTTACAAAACTCAATGTTACCTGATCAGATATAAGTGATTTCTTTGTTTGAGGTAGATTCTTGACATGATGAAATAAGGTGGAACTCATGTTTTACACCTCATGTTTGATGAGGTCCCTATTGATTAAACCTATGTTTCCCTATTATTGATTAAACCTCAAACATAGTTATTAAAAACTGATATATACCATGATCATGCCACAAAATGACCATGTCCTTAGAACCCTAGATCATGATGTGAAAACTTTCTACAAGAGGAAAACCCCCTATTGACTATTATTCCTCTTTGTAGACTGAATTTGAATGATATGGTGGACCTAAATCTGAATCTTGCACTTTTATTCTCAAACTCTCAAGTTTTCAATTTGACTTCTAGATTTCCAAATATACCCTTCCCTTGACCATGAAAGGAAGGGAGCACAATCATGACCTTAAGTAGAAGCATGAAATTATCTTATCATCATGGCTTACACATGAAAAATCATAACTAGTCATACTAGGTTAATTCCATGAAACATGGTCATATTTTCAAGTCATAAGATTGTAAAGGAGAATAGGATAGATCAAGATATTATTTAGTAATACAAAGGTGAAAGATGTACTATTTTGATATAGTTTGAGCAAGGTATCTACATAATGGTCACCCTTCATCATAAATAAACAAACTAGGTCAACTAGATCATATTAAAGCACAAAGCGTACTTTGAGATTTAACGTGGTGAGCATGTCATTTAGTATAAGACAATAGGTTAAAGAGGGAACAAGGCTCATCCATACTTACTGATTTCAATATTCAACCATATCCTCAGGAGAAATTAGGTCCATGACTTCACATAAGATCAAGTTACATCATTTAAGTACATATACGAACCATTTAGGTCAAGGTAGGTTAAGATGGCATTAGGGTTCATATAGATGATCCCATACATTGTAACACGTTCACAAGAAGTAAAGTTATTGATTTGCATGAAGGGTGACCAAAAGATTATTAACCATACATGTTAAACATATTATATGATGATTAGAGCTCATAATGTCACCAAGGACACATTTATAGACAAACAATGAAAGGTCATGCAAAATTAGTAGGAGATAATAGAATCATTAGAAAGGTGATGATTTTTTAATCAAAACGATATATAATATCACAGTATTTGGTTTAAGGACAAGAAAGTTATGGTGTTTTGATTCTTAGACTTATTAATAGGGTTTTGATTGGGTTTGTACCTCAAATTGGGCTGAGAATGGAGAGGTGGGCCACCGGGCGGCTATTGGTCTAAACCTGCACGGCTCATGATAGGGCACAACAGGGCACCCATACCCACAATATATGATGACTATGAGAGGCCACGAGTAGTTGCACGTGGCTCAGGGGTGAGCGGGAGTGATCGAGGACCATCAGGAGGGTGTCATCCCACCAGTTGGGCAATCGGGTCCAACAATAGGTGGCGCCCTCTAGTTGGGCAAGTGGGTCCAACGATAGGTGGCACCCCACGAGAGGGAGACATGGGTGGGTCGGCTATGTGTGAGAGATAGGGAGAGGGAGAGGGAGAGGGAGAGGGAGAGGGAGAGGGAGAGAGAAGGATGACCCATGATCATGGTCATTTCCTACAGTAGCATCATGGATCCCACTCACGATCGACGGTCGAACATCTCGCCTCCCTCCTGTGCCCGCTCGCACAAAGTCCTGGAGGCTGGTCATGGCGGCAAGACGAGGCCTAGCTTGTCAGAGCTACCTGAGCAAGGCACAGTGGGCCTTAGGAGCACCAGTAAAGTGGCTAGCCGAGATCCCATATGCACACTAAAGGTTTTTGGTGGGTTTATTTGTGACCAACTAGCTTGAAGCGAGAATGCCCAAAAGGCCAGTAGTGGTGGTGTCCACCATCTGGGGGGGGAGAAGGGATGAAACTGGGGTTTGAAGGCACAAAAAGAATTGAAACAAGGCAGAAAAGGAAGAGAGAGTCAAAAGGAAGCATGAAGTGGCAGGAATTATAGCCATAAGGGCGCATAGGGCGGTGAATGGTTGTCAGAAAGTGGCTGCTACAACTACTTTTCGCATTGTGCGTCCAAGGGTTGATGAAGACATGCCACCATTGGATGGAGAGAAGAATCTGTGGGATATATATCTAAGGGACAAGGTTAGATGTAATGTGTGTCATCCAGATTGATGAATTGGAAGAAAGGGTGCCTCCTCTCAATTGGGTCACGCCCCCCAAATGGGCATAATTAAGGTCAAAACAAGCTAAAACAAGGATTAAATCACCAAGTTTCAAAAGGCCATAACCTGGTCTAGGATGATCCGATTGAGGTGATTTTTATGTCGTTGGAAAGATAATTAAATTATCTACAACATGGAATATATATATATATATGATAACCAAAATAGTATATGTAAAGGGTTCAATTTTATTTAAAACTTGATCATGCATAAAAAGTATTTCACTTAGTTCAATACTCAAATTAAGGTCTTATATGAGTACAAGGTGATGTTTAATAAAAAAATATTTATCCATTGAACATAATGTGACTTAAAGTCATCAACGTGATGGTTAAGGAGGTTGTTGAGCATAAGGGAGTATCTAAGGAGTCAAGATGTGCTTAAATTGAATGAGAGAAAATCTAGGTTATCACAATAAATTTAAATAGTGCTTAGCTATTGCATTTGCAACACAATTTATGTTACAAGGGATATAGTGGTAACCAATAACATTAGTTGAATTGAGTATTTTGCCTTCCAATTGTGCATGGGGATGGAACTAGAGGTGTGGAGACTGGATGTCGCTAAGGGTAGAGATGGCTTGCTGAGAGTCTGAAAGGATCAGGGCATTTTCCTAGTTGCGGGCATGACATTTCTCCAGCGATCTCAGAATGGCTTGGATTTTAGCTTCTAGGGTTGTACTTACATGGATAGGATGACCCATTCCCATCATACAAATGTCTCCCTCGCTTACAACATGGATTCCTATGCTGGCATTTTCAGAGCCTGGATGGAATGTTGCATTAGTGAAGATGTATATGGATGGGCTTCTTGCTATCCTGAACATCACTGGAGTAACTGAACGCTTGGTTGGACTAGATGATTGAGAAATTTTCAAAATGGATGTTGAGTGAGTTTCTATAAACTTGGCCTTAACATGAGCATGTTTCATGTTGCCCTGATGTACCTACTCATTTCTGCATGACCAAAGGTGCCAACATGCCACCAACCATTGAATGAAGGTTTTCTCCTCTGTTGGGTTCAAAAACTTATTTATCCAAGCATTCTCATCTAGGCCCAAGTTCTCTGATGTCATACTAAGCATAATCCAGACTAGTTTTCTAAACCTGTAGTCGCGGGGTACATGAACAATGGTATAAGGTTCATTGTTGAATAGTGGGCACTCTTCATTAACTTCTATATGTCTTCACCTCTTCTACTGATTTGTAAGGAGTGCTTTGTGCATCAAAAGTAAGAGGAACATTTTAATGCACGCTAGTAAGACGTTCCTCCAAACATGCTTCCAACTGATTGAAGATACATGTTCCTTGTTTCTGCGTATCCAGCGGTAGGCAGAGCATTTGGACATTTGACCACTACTTTCCAAAGGCCATCCCCAGCAGTCATCCCCGATAGAGTCATCAGGGGGATGAATTGAAGCAATTTTGTTCCAAGTGTTTTCAGGGAGATACTCATTGATGAAGGCCCAATCCTAGGTACCTGAGTCTAGAACCGTAGATCAAACATTAAGGGTTTCCATCCCCGAAGGGCATGGAGTTTCATGTTGGTTGTCACAGACAGATTTACCCATGGTCCATTTGTCTGTCCATACATTAGTGCATAGACAATTATTCACAATTTTGTAGCTTGCTTCATTAACAGAGTTAATATGCTTCTTGATGAAGCTTCGTGCGGCACATACTTTTCCTTCATAAGTTGAACCCACAATTTTTGTGGCTCATTCAAGAACGTCTAGATGTTCTTGATCATCAAGGATTGATTGTAGTCTCGTGCATTCTTAATGCCAAGACCACTATTGTCTTTCTTTCCAATGACTTTTCTCCAAGCAACGAGGGTGAGTTTTTTCTATTCCCAGTTACCTGACTAGATAAAATGCTTGATGTGTTTGTTGATATCATCATAGAGTCGTGGTGACAATCAAATAGTTTGCATTGTGTATGTAGGTAGTGCTTGGAGGGTGGACTTTGTCAACACTACTCTTCCAGTTAGTGAAAGGTGACATAGGGTACAACTATTCATTTGGTATCTGATTGAGTTCAGCAGGATCGTATGAGTATGTCTGTTAATACGATGGTGAAGGAGAGGTTCTCCCATGTACTTCCCCAAATCATGAGAGCATGGAAAACCTAGATTCCTTCTGATGGTCTTGACCTCAGCAGTAGAAACATTGGTGCTGAAGTAGCATTTAGATTTCTCTTTGGAAATGATTTGTCCTAACACCGAGGAAAAGTATTCAAGAATATCGTTGATCACCATTTCCTATCTTATGGATGCTTCACTCATGAGGAGGATGTCATAAGCAAAGAATACATGAGAAATATCAGTTCCACCTCTAGATAATCGTATGAGTCTCCAATCTTTAGCTCCAACAACATTTGTAATAACTTAACTTAGTCTGTCCATACAAAGAACAAAGACATATGGGTTAATGGGGTCACCCTTCCGCACTCCTTGTAAAGCTTTAAAGGGTGAAAGAGGTTCACCATCCCACAGGATTGTGGTGTGTCCAGAGGTTATGAATTGCGTGATCAAGTTGCAGAGATCACTCGGAATAGAAGTGTGATGAAGAGTGTCTTCAATAAAAATCCAGTTCATCTGATCAAATGCCTTGGAGAGGTCTAGTTTAATACACATCCATCCCTTATTTGAGGACTTGGGTTTCATTTGAGTTGATTACTCCTTACAAGAGTAGGATGTTATCACTTATGAATCTTCTTGTAATGAAACTGGAATGACATGGTGAGATCCATGAATCAACGTGGGGCTTTATCCTTTCAATGAGGATTTTACATAAGAGTCTGAAACAACTATTATTCAGGGAGATTGGTCTAAGGTCACTACAGACCTGGGGGTTCTTAATCTTTGGAATTAGGATCATATGGAAATCAGGTGTGGAAGACTCAATCCTCTCAATTCTAAAGGACTCGATGATATATTTGGATATCAAGGGGATCACATGCTCCCAATTATGCTGAATGAAGTCATTGTAAATGCTTTCGAGTCTAGGTGCTTTGGAAGGTGACATAGTAAACATGACTCTCTTCATTTCTTCAATGGTTGGTATAGATTCCAATGAATGCACATCAGCGAGCGGCAGCGCAGGGAAGAAACCAACATAGTTTTGTAGCTGGTGCTGGGAGGGCGGCCTCCACTAGTTAGGAGCTTGGATAAGTAGTTGATCAAGAGCATATTCAAATCTCATGGGTGGCAATTCACACTTCATCCTCATCCTTCAACCTCAAAATTTTGTTAAAGTGGTGTCTTGCCTTCAATATGACTGGTAAAACTTAGTGTCCTGGTCTCCGAATTGGAGACAATCGATGTGCGCTCATTGTTTCCAATCAGCTTCCTCTTGGAGGAGAAGTTGATGGTATTATTCTTGGAGCACAGTCCACCATTAGTTGGTCCAAGAGAGATCAGGGGATTCAACATGTACCTGACAGTGGTTTATTTGAGCGAGAATGTGTCACTGTGTCTTGTGTTGTTGTAGGGCGTGCTTGGCATCCCACTTCATGACAACATCCTTGAAGGAGGATAGAGCACTAGAGAAAGATTCATCTTTACTCCAAAGAGGAAGAACGTTCTTCTTGAAGTCAGTGATGAACATTCAGGAAGCCTTGGTTTTGAAAATCGAAGGTCTTCTAGTAGATGAACTCGCAGTGGCCGGGAGTATGGGATGGTGGTCGGAGACCAGGTGGGGTAGGACCTCGATGGATGCTTCCGGGAAGTAGGAAAGCCAATCCGCATTGGCTATAACTTGATCCATCCTTTCTCTCATGCCTCCTTTACGAAAGGTGAAGAAAGGACTGTTTGATTTCATGTCATGCAATTGAGTATTCATAAGGCACAAATAAAAATGTCTTCTTGCTGATTTATCAAAGAAACAACCCCACTCTTCTCAGATGTACTCAACATAGTATTAAAGTCTCCCATAACATCCCAAGCTCCATCAATATGTGACGATACCTCCTCCAATCCGTCCCATAAGAATTTGCATTTGTTGGGGGGCGGGTTAGCATAAACAATGACGAGATATCAGGTGCGATCCACTTTGCAATGAATGAATTGGTCATGGTTAAAGAGAATTTCTAAGTCACACCTATGGAAGTCACATAGGAGCCAAATACCTTTAGAGAAGGATGTGGCTTCCACACGGTGAGAGGAGGGAAGTTAAGGCATCTAATAACTTGCTTTATAGTGATGCCACTGCATATTGGGTTCAATAACAGCCAAAATTTGTTACTTTTGAGACCTTTTGAGGTCCTACAACAATCTTTCTATGTTGTCCGAGCTGGCACCATTAATGTTCCAGCTATAGATCACTAAAATAGAAATTGGTGGGGGTGCCTAATTAAAGGCAGCAAGATATTGTGAAATATTGCAAACACATTACACGAGAAAAAGGGTTCACATAACTTAAATTTACTCTAGTGGATTTCTCCTTAGTCTTATTAACATAATGAGCTATTCATATTTTAGATTTAATATAATTTTGGAATTTTGTAGTCTCTTCGAAATGATACGTATTATATATAGATATGTGGTTTATATATATATATATATATATATATATATATATATATATATATATATATATATAGTTAATACATATATGTCAGTGTTCGGGTCAGGTTATCTCATTTCTTATCCAACTCATACAAAATTTGGGTCAAAATTTTAGGACCATGTAAATTATATAGAATGAGTCTGGGTCAATTTATGTGTGTCGGGATATGGATCAGATCGACAGGCCTGGTCTGCTTCTATCCCTTAGTTGGAAGCAACCCTAATATTACTAAAAATTTGGATATAAGCAAAGAGAAAACTGAGGGTGTTTGGTTCATGATCAGAAATTTGTAGTCAGGACTGAGTTAGTCAAAATGTCTGGATTAGTCTAATCTAGAATCCGTCTATTATTGTTTGACAACTTAATTGACACTCCGATTGAACTGGTCTCATTTTAGTATTCTATATAAAATAAAATAATATATACACAATATCTCATCCAAAGTGAGATTTCTAATCCTGCTAAAAAAGTATGGTTGAGTTGATATGGACTACATAATTACAAAATCTCAAACCGCACCCCAAAACATCACGAGACTAGATCCCGATTGATATCTACACCTATGTAGCGCAATAGGCGCAGCCCCTAATCCAGGTAGGATCTTGAAGCAAACAAGGACTAAAAGCCGAGAAGACATGAATGAAAGAGAAAAGAAACTCAAACTACTATTTTGAATTAGTTGAGTTTTATTAAAATTTAATTAAACACGCTGAACACACAACTACATCGGACAACACTTTATCAAACCAACCTTAAGTATTTTCCTACAACGTGAGTCAGTCGTAGCTTTGTCTAGTTAATACCCCCACCCAGCCATCTCTTTGTTTACTAGCTGATTCGACTAGCCTAGCAATGTGTCTTACCCCCATCCAACCCTCACTTTGTTTGGTAGCTGATCCAACTAGCCTAGCAGTGGGCTTTACGTCGCAGCTGGTGAGATCGGCAGCAGCATCCTCTCTAATGCTTGCATGCACATATGTCGGTTGGAGGCTACTTACTAAGGCTGCTAGCGATCTTGGCTCATGACATCGGTGGCCACATCCCTCTCTCTGTGCTTTTGCTCTCATTTAGCTGAGCTTGTGATGTGGCTTCTGGGGAGAGGGTCTGGAAGCATAAAAACTGGAGGAATAGACTAACAGGAGAGGAGACGATCGTCGCATTCTCCGTTTGTCCCTGAACAAGTTAGTGATCATGATAATTATTAATTACTGCGGCCATGTGACTGACCCATGGGCCCATTCATACGAGACCTCAAATTTGTCCGATTTTTGGACCTCAAACTAAGAGCTTGCTGGGGCCCAAGGGGGTTGGGCTATCTATTCAAAGAGCCCACGACATGATCTGCGGCATCGCACTATGCCCCAGACGGCGGAGATTAGACTAGACAACGTAGCCACGTAGGAAGTAGGAAAACAGCCCCGCCATTCAAGACAAAAACACACAAATGTAGAACCAAGTCACCAGTTGAGGCTGGCAGCAAGCCACTAGTTGGAGAGAGTGGAAAGAATTGGCGTTCCGTTTGGCACCAGGGATTTGGCCAAAATAAGCTACCGTTCCTCTAACTTTCAGTGCCACTGGGAAACGTTCTTTACAATTGAGGACGGGACTCCATTTTCGGCCTAGTTGCAATGACGCCATAATCACTACTCACATTGTCCCTCATAATTGTAGAAACAATCACGTGTATAGTCAAAGCTTGGTGAAACAAACTATAGCCAGTGGCTAAATCATTTTGGATGTCATCATCAAACAAAGTGGTGATATAAAGCATCCTCAACCAAGCCTCCTCTATGTAGGAATAGCTTTAAGGGGATATTTAAGTGAAAGAATATACAAACCAACGTGACTTGCGAAAAATAAACATGTATTCACTTATGCATATGCAAAAACCAACTTTGACTATAATGGCGTTTTCAGCCGTAATGCATGAATGATAGATAAGGCACATAAAGGTAATTTCATCTTAAATAGGATTTTATCAATTGGCAGTCAATTCTATCTAAAAGGTATGTTTAATGTAATAACCGTAACCTGGGTTATGAGTTAACCATGTTTGTTTTAGCTAAGTAAGTTACTTAGAACTTTAATATAATCCTCTAAGGTGTTTTGTTATCATGTGACACACTTATGTTCCAAATTTGGTCTTGATTGAATGTTGTTTGAGCAATGTTCTTTTATTTTGGACCAAAGTACAGTTTATCCAAGTTGAGGGGTTATATTGCAATATGTCACATGTTGAACGTTCCCTATATGTTTTAGCATCATAAAAGAGAGAATGATGCTAAGTGGTGCCTTTTGGAAATCCTAAATGCCAAGTTTGAACTTGTTTGAATAATATTAGTACCTTGTGCACCAATTTTGGTATAAATTGTAATTTACCCAAAATATAGGGTTGATATACAAATTATCACCTCTAGAGTATCCCTACTCCCTCCTAGTATCATGTAGAGCACATAGAAAGAAGGAGACACCATGTTTGAATGAATTATTAGTGATGGAAGGTTGAATATGAAATCCTAACTTGAGTTGTATCAAGTTGAAAAGCTTATATATGAGTGCCTATCGGCCAAGGAGCCATAGGAGGAGTCTCATATCGGTTTTTGGACTCTTGGCAAAGCCCATGCTGTGCAAAACACCTCAAGTAGGTGAAGTGTATCGGTTTACAACTTCCTTAGAAAAGTTGTATCGGGTTGTGAATAAAGTAGTGATTTTGTTGATATATTTTATTCAAAGGGATAAGTAATGGACGAAAATTCATCTCTAGATTATCCTTAAAAGATTTGCATGTCAAGATAAATGCTAATGCATGCATGTACACGTGTCACCCATGCATGGACACGTGGCACCTAGTAGCTCAAATTGATGACACCTCATTTATACACTTTTTCATGAACCTCAAGTATATGTACCCCTCTTTTCACCCATTAGTGAATTTTTTTGAATCTTACCACCCTCCTTCCCTAAGGTATCGTGCATAGGGTCCTTGTATCGTGCAAGAGTGAAGTGGTATTGTGCATAGGGCCTTGGGTATCATCCATAGAAAATTCAAATCGGCCAAGTAAGGTGGTATCGGCCTAGTAAGGTGATATCGGCCATAGTGGAGTGTTTTGACCACAAGTGAGGGGGATATCAGCCACAAGTGATGGCATATCGTGCATGAGTAGTGTGGTATCATGCAAGGTGCTAAGAAGCAAGAAGGAGCTCAATACTTAACCATAAGGTGAGGCCATAATCATCTTTAGCCTTGGATTGAAGCATGATTTTAGGGTTATGATCTTCCTTTCTTTTCTTCTTCACCAATTGTTTATCCATGGTGATTCCTTGTATATGAAGGAGTTGTGAATGAACCTTGGACTTTAAATAAGTCATATTCAACCTTATGAATGTGGAGCTTTGGAGCTTGGAGCTTTAAAGTTGTTCTTAAGATGGGTTATATAACTTGAATTCTATCATGTTATTATTCATCACCTAAATTTCTATACTTAATGATCTACTTTAAATTCTGAAATTTTATGAAATAGTTGATGACATTATGAGTTCTAGTAGTTTTTTAGACCTATTTCCATGAATTATAATAGTTAGAACGAAGGTATAGAGCTTGAATAAGATGGTATCACCTCATAAAGTGATATCGGGTTCAAGCACACAAGCAAGCACCTCTAACCTGATATGGTGATGCACCTACTTCACTAAAACGATATGGATATGATTTTATACTTTCTTGCACGATATGGTGGTGTAGTATACACCCCTTGCACGATATGAGGTCAAGCAAACACCTCAAAAATGATATTGGGCTAAGCACACACCTCTTTGCCCGATATGGTGTGAAGCACACATACATCTCTAAAGTAATATGGTGAGAAAGCACACACCTCTTTGCCCGATATGGTGTGAAGCACACACACACCTCAAAAGTGATGTGGAAGCATGCACACACCTCAAAAGTGATAGGAAGCACACACACCTCAAAATTGATATGGAAGCATGCACACACCTCAAAAGTGATAGGAAGCACACACACCTCAAAAGTGATATGGAAGCACACATACACCTCAAATCCGATATGGAAGCATAAATACACCTCAAGGTCGATATGGTATGCACACATACACCTCTAGGTGATATGGGTAGCAAGTATACACCTTTGAATTGATATTGGGTTAAGAATACACCTTTTTGGACGATATGGTGTTGAGCACCTATCTCTAAAATGAGATGGAGGGTAACCCAATACACTAGATGACAAGAGTGACAAGGTGGTTAGTACCCTAGTACATGTGATGGCCAAAACACTAAAGTAGGGTGTGGCCAATATCTTCAAGTGAGGTGAGGATGTTACACCCATCAAGGGTGAAGTTGATACACATTATGAATGGTAAGGTTGATACCTTAATGGATAAGGGTATGAGGGATATGATGATGCCTAGATCGATATACACCTAACCCAATACATGTGTTCAACTTGACATAAATGATTCAACCCTATACACCTTGTAAAGGTGAGGGAAAGACACTCTTAGGAGTGATGAGTATAATACCAAGTAATGGTACGGCTAATACCTTGATAGGTGAAACACCTAAAGTGATTAATAATGGTCAATCCTATGACAACAATGTCTTGACCTGAGATGAGTCCATATCACTTGAGGATAGTTGGGTAATTCAATTGTGTGACTTATGGCCAATACATTATCGGATAACTATGATGGGCTAGTGCATAAAGTATTAGGATGGGAAATACCCTAATACAAGATAAGTTGATGAACTTAAATAAGTTAAAAGTGATGAGGGAAGTGATACACCAAGGCATGATAAATATCACATCCAACACCTTAAGGTTGATACACCTTGATGCACCTTAAATCCAATATACATGGATGAGTAACACATGAAGTGTTTCATGTCAATTGTTACATTGAGATGTAATGAGATTAATGCACTTTGATAAGTGTAGGCTAACAGGCTTTGAGAAAAAGGATTCAGCCAAGTTAATAAAGTATGATGTAATCAATATCCTAGTAAGGATGAGAGAGAAACTCATACTTTGTGTTGATTATCATTTAATGATAAATGATGAGAATAAATAAGTATGATTGAATACTTATGATATCAATGCTTGCTCCTAGATGTGTGGAGAAATGATTTAGAGTTTGAATTAATAATATGAACTTGAAACCCTATTCGGCTATAAAGGGAAACCCTAACCCTAATAATGGGAAGGTTGTATTTCTCTTATTGTATAAGCCTTATAAGGCATGTTAAATACTTGTGTAACAAGTATAATAATTAATGGCCTTGTGAGCCATGTGAATAAGTTGTTGCCTAGTGAGAGGTGACAAGATGTGTAATGGCCTTGTGAGCTATGTGAATAAGTTGTTTCCTAGTGAGAGGTGGCAAGATGTGTAATATCCTTGTGAGCCATGTGAATAAGTTGTTGCCTAGTGAGAGGTCATGACAAGATGTGCAATGGCCTTGTGAGCCATGTGAATACTTGAACAACAAGTAAAATGAATACCTTGGTCTGAGGACCTAGAGGTAATAGTTACCTAATAAGTGGTAACAATGTTCAATGATGATCTAAGGATTTGAATACCCAGATCTAGTAATCAAGATGATGATAATGTTGAGGGATGGGAATTCCCAGTAATGAGATAAGGGATTGAAATCCTAAATGACATATGTGTTCTTAAGATTTGAAAAGTACTTGATAGATGAATTACACTTTTCTTTGTAGCATATGTTGTAATAATTGATGTTTGAAACTTGATTGATGCTAAAAGACATTGTAATGTACCTAATTAATCAAGTGGAATTTCATCATGTAGTGCCCTGACCATAGATCCATCATCGTCAGTAGCTGGTGATGGTGAAACAGGTTTTCCTACGGGATCTCTTGGAGAGCACATATTTTTTAATATGTGGGGGTGATGGGTGTGAATATCCTTACGCACTAATGAGGGATTGATGTGAGATCTCCTTCATTATAAATGTCAGGATGGATGTATCACGAATCTCCCAATGATGATGAATGCCGAGTTTGATGGTAGATAAACATGAGATCTCTCAATCCTGAAGAGAGTACAATTTCCAATGTAGCTCTATAGTGAAGTTGCCAGTATACCCTGGAAAGATATGTAGCAGTTGACACAAGATGTCCTGCTTGAGGTCTCGCACTGACTGAGATGGCAGAGGCCATGGCAGTCGGCTCTCCCATTGACCTTGTATGGTACCGATTTTGACTTCACAGTGGTCGGTTGGAGTATGAGCTGTATACCTCATCTCCTCAGGGCATAAGCGTGATTGTTAAAATATGTTTTCAGTCGTGTAGCATATTTGCTTAAGGATTGAATACGAGAAATATTGTTTGATGCACAATTTAGTTATACATCTTAGTTGATAGATGATATTTATGTTTCTTTACATTCCTAACAAAGCAGATAGATGATTTATAACTCTACCATAGGTAGATGCAATGTTCTCCTTAAGAAAGGTTTTTACTTCATTCTGTTCATACAGTGAATTATCCTGCCTGTTAATATAAAAAGAACATCTGCTCAGTTTATAAATGCTTAATCTATGATAATAATAATATGGTCGGTGCAGAGTTATATATCTCACTGGGATAATTGTCTCACCCCGTGGGATCGACATTTTTTTAGGTGGACGTGCACGAGGTGGCAAAGATCTTTCTGTAGAGGAGGAATAACAGTTGAGGCAGTATCGACAACTCAGGTTGAGTGAAACGACCGTCATCAAATTGACAAACAAATCATTACTAATTAAGCAGAATAAACATAATAAGTGGATTAACAAAAATCACTAAAATTTAAAACCATTTTGTAAGGAGATTCTTTTCCAAAAAAGTCTTACTAAAAGATCCAAAACTCATACATATCATGATTACATTGTATAACATCTCATCTTAAGGATAATATATAACAGTTGCTCTATCAAAACACATACTGGAGCAACATAAAACCTCGAGGCATTCAAGCTAAAATCTCAGATCATTCATGAAGCCAGTACAAACTAACTCCAAGGACCAGAGAGTACAGAGACAACACATAGGACTTCTATCTACAAGACACGACAGGCAATACACTCAACTTGAGCTATCACTGCTGCCTCAGCTATTGTTCTTCCTCTGTAGAAAGATCTTCACCACCTCGTGCACGTCCACCTAAAAGAATGTGGATCCCACGAGGTGAGATAATTTTCCCAGCGAGAGATATAACTCTCCGCTGACCATATTATTATCACTGATTAAGCATTTATAAACTAAACAAAGGTTCTTTTTATATTACCAGGAAGGATAATTCACTGTATGAACAGAATGAAGTAATCTCCTTTCTTAAGGAGAACATTGCATCTACCCATGGTAGAGTTATCAATCATCTATCTGCTTTGCAAGGAATGTAAAGAAACATAAATATCATCTATCAACTAAGATGTATGACTAAAGTGTGCATCAATCAATATTTTCCATATTCGATCATTAAGCAGATATGCTACACGGTTGATTACATTTTTCAATCACACTTATGCCCTGAGGAGATGAGGTATACCGCTCATACTACAACTGACCAGGGCTACATAAAGCATTGGTACCATATAAGGTCAATGGAAGAGCCGGCTACCATGACCTTTGTCGTCTCGGTCAGTACGAGACTACAAGTAGTGCATCTTGTGTCACTACTAAATAGCTTTCCAGGATATACTGGCAACTTCTCTATAGAGCTACAGCGTCAACTGCACTCTCTTTGGGGAGATCTCAATTATCCATCCCCGACCTTCATTATCATCGGGAGATTCATGATACATCCATCTCGGCATATATAATGGAGGATTGAGAGATTTCATGTTTATCTCACTTCAATCCCACATTAGGGCATAAGGATATTCACACCCATCACCCCCGCATATTCAAAAATATGCGCTCTCCGGGTTATGCTGCGGAGCAACACTTTTCACCATTCAGCAAATTCTGACGTTGATGGATCTATGGTTAGGGCACTACATGATAAAATTCCACTTGATTAATTAAGTGCATTATAGTATCTTTTAGCATCAATCAAGTTTCAAACAAGAATTATTATAAGAGATGGTACAAAGAAAGGTATAATACATCTATCAAGTACCTTTCAAATCCTTAGAACACATATAATATTTAGGATCTCAATCCCTTATCTCATTACTATGAATTATCATCCATTAACATTATCATCATGATTACTATAACTGGGTATTCAAACCCTTAGATCATCATTGAACACTGTTACCACTTATTAGGTAACTATTACCTCTAGGTCCTCAGATCAAGGTATTCATTTTACTTGTTGTTCAAGTATTCACATGGCTCACAAGGCCATTGCACATCTTGTCACCTCTCACTAGGCAACAACTTATTCACATGGCTCACAAGGCCATTACACATCTTGTCACCTTTCACTAGGCAACAACTTATTCACATGGCTCACAAGGCCATTACACATCTTGTCACCTCTCACTAGGAAACAACTTATTCACATGGCTCATAAGGCCATTAATTATTAAACTTGTTACACAAGTATTTAACTTGCCTTACAAGGCTTATGCAATAAGAGAAATACAACCTTACCATTATTAGGGTTAGGGTTTCCCTTTATAGCTGAATAGGGTTTCAAGTTAATATTATCAGACTAGTCCCTAATTCATTGCTCCACACATCTAGGAGCATATATTCATATCATAAGTATGCAATCATACTTATTTGTTCTCATCATTTGTCATTAAATGATTATCAACATAAGGTATGAGTTTCTCTCACATCCTCTCTAGGATATTAATTACATTATACTTTATTATCTTGGCTTGACCCTTTCTCAAGGTATGTTAGCCTACACTTATCAAAGTGCATTACATCTCAATGTAACAATTCACATGACACACTTCATGTGTTACTCATCCAAGTATATTGGGTTTAAGGTGCATCAAGGTGCATCAACCTTGAGGTGCTAGATGTGGTATTTATCATGCCTTGATGTATTACTTCCCTTAGTGATTTTAACTTACTTAAGTTCATCAACTTATCTTGTATTAGGGTATATCCCATCCTAATACTTTATTCACTAACACATCACATTTATCATGTAGTGTATTGGCCATAAGTCACACATTTGAATTATCCAACTATCATCAAGTGATATAGACTCATCTCGAGTTAAGGCATTGTTGATATACCATTATCAAACACTTTAGGTGTTCTACCTATCAAGGTATTAACCAAACCACATCATTACTTGGTGTTACACTCATCTTTCCTAAGAGTGTTTTACCCTCACCTTTAAGGTGCATCAAATTGAATCATGTATGTCAAGTTAAACACATGTATTGGATTAGGTGTATATCGATCTAGGCATCATCATATCCCTCAGACCCTTACCCATTAAGGTATCAACCTTACCATTCATATGGGGTATCAACTTCACCATACATGAGTGTAACATCCTCACCTCTCTTGAAGATATTGGCCACACCATACTTTAGTGTATTGGCCATCACATGTTCTAGGGTATTAACCACCTTACCACTTTTGTCATCTAGTGTATTGGGTTACCCACCATATCATTTTAGAGATATGTGCTCAACAACATATCGTCCAAGAGGTGTATGCTTGCTACCCATATCGCTTTAGAGGTGTGTGTATGCTTACCATATCGGGCAAGAGGTGTATGCTTGCTTTACACCATATCGTGCAGAGAGGTGTGTGTGTGTGCTTCACACCATATCGGGTAGAGAGGTGTGTCTGTGCTTCACACCATACCAGGCAGAGAGGTGTGTGTGTGCTTCACACAATATCGGGCAGAGAGGTGTGTGTGTGCTTCACACCATATCAGGCAGAGAGGTGTGTGCTTAACCCAATATCATTTTTGAGAGTATGCTTGACCTCCTATCATGCAAGAGGTGTATAATACACCACCATATCGTGCAAGAAGGTATAAAATAATATCCATATCATTTTTTTGAAGTAGGTGCATCACCATATCGGGTTAGAAGTGCTTGCTTGTGTGCTTGAACCCAATATCACTTTATAAGGTGATACCATCTTCTTCAAGATCTAGACTTTTGTTCTAACTATTATAGTTCATGGCAACATGTCTAAGAAACTACTAGAACTCATAATGTCCTAAACTATTTTAGAAAAATTTCGAAATTAAAAGTAGTTCATTAAGTATAGCAATTTAGGTGTTGAGTAATAACATGATAGAGTTCAAGTTATATAACCCGCCTAAAGAACAAATTCAAAGCTCCAAGCTTCAAATCTCCACGTTCCTAAGGTTTAAGATGATGTATCAAAAGTCCAAGGCTCGTTCACAACTCCTTCATATACATGGAATCACCATGGATAAGCAATTGGTGAAGAAGAAAAGAAAGGAAGATCATAACCCTAAAATCATGCTTCAATCCAAGGTTGAAGATGATCATGGCTTCACCTTAGGGTTAAGTATTGAGATCCCTATTCCTACTTATCACCTTGCATGATACCTCACTACCCTTCCATGATATGCCATCACTTGTGGCCAATATCCCCCTCACTTGTGGCAAAAAACACTCCACTTGGCCGATATAACGTCACTAGACCGATATCACCCTGCTTGGCCGATATGAACTTGCTATGGACGATACCCAAGGACTATGCACGATACCACATCACTCCTGCACTATAAAAGCATGATATATAATAGCAAGGAGGTGGTAGGATTCTAAAAAGTCCACTGAGGGGTGAAAGAAGGGGTATATATACTTGTTGTTCATGAAGAAGTGTGAAAATGAGGTGTCATCAATTTGAGCTACTAGGTGCCACGTGTCCATGCATGGGTGACACGTGTACATGCATGCATTAACATTTATCTTGACATGCAAAACTCTTGAGGATAATCTAGGGATGAATTTCCGTCCATTACTTATCTCTTTGAATAAAATATATCAACAAAATCACCACTTTATTCACAACTCGATACAACTTTTCTAAGGAAGTTGTAAACTGATACACTTCACCTAATTGAGGTTCTTTGCACGTCATGGGGTTTTCCAAGAGTCCACAAAACGATATGAGACTCCTCCTTTGGCTCCTTGGCTGATAAGAACTCATATATAAGCTTTTTAACTTGATACAACCCAAGTTAGGCTTTCATATTCAACCCTTTTCCTTGGTCATTTCACCACCAAGATCACCATCACTCACAATAGATTCAAGCATGGCGTATCCTTCTTTATCTCTCCACTACATGATACTATAAGGGAGTAGGGACACTCTAGAGGTGGTAATTTGCATATCAACCCTATATTTTTGGTAAATTACAATTTGTACCAAAATTGGTGCACAAGGTACTAACATTATTCAAACATGTTCAAACTTGGAATTTAGGCTTTACACAAGCCACCAATTAGCATCATTCTCTCTCTTATGATGATAAAACATATATGGCACGTTCAACATGTGACATATTGCAATATAACCCCTCAACTTAGGTAAATTGCACTTTGGTCCAAAAGAAAGGAACATTGCTCAAACAACATTCAATCCGAACCAAACTTGGAACATAAGAGTGTCACATGATAAAAAAACACCTTAGAGGATTATATTAAAGTTCTAAGAAACTTACTTTGACAAAATAAATAGGGTTACCTCATAACCCATATCAGGGTCATTACAAGTTATAAACCCCTAACAAGGATTCCGTCCCCAAAATCTCGGGTAAAGGGAGACAAATATTATTCATTCATCATATCATCAAGTCTCCACATAACATCTTAATTTCATGGAGATACCATAGAACTTTGATCAACACAAAGTTCTTCCACATAGGGTTATCATAGAATCTGTCACACATGACACATACTCCACTGTCTTTTCCATTATTGATTGTAGAGTCAACTCTATGTTAGGTAACACTTTTCTTAGTCAGAGAAACATTATACATACCCTATTTATCTCAGGTGGCAAACCTCACTGATTTGTCACCTTTCACAACTTACAACTTTATGTGACAAGATTCTTGAATTTTGGGGAGTTTTCCATACTCCTTATTCAGTTTAGCATTTCTCTTCCAAGGAAAGACCAGAGTTACGTTCTGTCACCCACTTGGGACTACAAGTCTTATCATACATCAGTTGTGCCATCTAATCTGCTGACACAACACTAAACTTTCTTACTACTTGTACCAACTATCTCATTAGTTGTACATTCTCTTATCATAAGGGGAGGTTACTTATCAATTAAGAACTTATCTTAGAGGTATCTTTAGATGTTATGTATAAGTTGCCTTAAAAGATCTAGATAAGGGTATTCTAAGGAATTATTTTTAGCTTGATAAGCTTTTCCCACAATGATTTTATAATTGTTCCTTCAATTAGTACATTCTTATCGATGTTATGTTTATGCAGAGCATAAACCCCTAACATATGATGTCCATACTATTTTATGTAACTAGACTGATTTCACAGTTGGCCATTCTAGGTAACCAACATAAATCATCTAATTAGGAGTTATGTTTTTACTTTCCCATACCACTTGATATTTCTTAGATACCAGAATTTCTTACTTTGGTATCCACATGTGTTCAAAACACATCACATCCTCATCATTTCCATCTCTCTATTGTTATTACCAAAGCCACACATATAAAATGATCTTTCTTTCATCTTTGGGACATTATTTATTACACATATCTTTATTTTGGAACCAAAGTCCAAGATGAACTAATACTTTTTTAAGTATCCATCAATGGATTATTTCTAATCCATGCACATCAAGTGTCATAGTACTCACTTGATTGCCATGTCCCTAAAATAAGAGAACTCAAAGAAACATATTCCTCTTATCACCCCATCATCACCCATGGTTGTTTATCAAAGAGAAGAGATTATCATCTCCTCTAATTATTGCATGAACTTTCAACTATTCATGAGCCTTTTACTCTTATTTCATCCTAGTTTCCTTGCCATCAACATAGGAATTATAAGTTTGATTACATGTCATCACTCCTTTCTTTGTTATTGTATAACATGTTCATGAACATTTTGTGATTTTATCACATTTCCCATTTCCACGTCATGGGAAAATATCTTTACTATTCACACAGGCTTTATCAGACATGGATCATCTCCCTTGTCCTCATTCTCTTTATCATGAGGATTATACTTTTTACTTCCTCATACACACAGATTGATCTGAGATCATCTAAGATTCCATTTTTTTGCACTTAGGATGTGATACACATGTCCATATCATATTTCCAGTTTCATTATACTCATTAGATTGTCTCTGAATGACTACTTGATCAGAGTAATCAGAAAGATAACAATCTAAGAGTTCCATACTCACCTTATCTTCAATAGTTGAATACCTGGCCAGGGTATACAAGTACTAAGATTAGGTAGTATGCACTTTGTTTACTATCATATTCCTTACTTTTCATATCATCATAAACACATGATTTAACATTCCTAGATTTTCTCCAGGCATCACTTCTACACCTCATCCTATTTCACACAGATAAGAGCATTTATAAAGCATTTAAAAGAATACTGAACCAAATATAAATTCTAGTTCTCACCATTTCTTCCCTATGTTCCCATAGGACAATCAATAGGGAAATCCATAACTGTGACATCCCGCTATCACACAGATAATGAAATGCCATGCAAAAATGTGCAGAACCGTCATAAATATCACATTACCAAAAACATGAGTTAATTAAAACTGATTGTAGAAAGTAGATAAGAAAGGAATATTACAACCAGATCCACATCCTATAAAGAAACATGTTATATAAATATACATCAACTTGACACATGTCCACAGTTCATAGGATCCAGTTGTCCCATAAGAATAAGAGTTCACCACCTATTATATACAGATTAGGCCACATCAGGCCAACAACAGGATAAACAAGCTACATCAAATATACATCATGAAACCTCATCAAAACACCTCTAAGGACCTAAGAGTACAAGGATGACTCTAGGACTCTACTACAAAACCTCCAAAAGACAGCAACATAACCACCTCTTTCCTTCTACTGTTCTTCTTGCTGCTTAGATGCAACCTCACCATCACCACCACGTCTATCTCGATCACCTAAAAAGGTTTTAAACCAATGGGGTGAGACACACAGTCCCAACGAGAGACATAACCCCCGCCGAAACTATAAAACCTCAAAGGAGAGCTAGAACAAATAAAGTAGGTAATTGATATAAGCAGATCATATATGAGCATACTGAATAGAACTAACTTTCCTAACAAACTTACTCAGGTATTTGGGAGGCATATAACCAAATATTTCTTATGGAACATGATTGACAAGACCAGTCTAACAAGAACTTATCATAACATCTGAGGAACATGTAATTAGCTGCAAGATATAACTAAGGCAACTGTACAAACAAGGCATCAACCAATGTTTCGTGTTTGCCCTAAGTAGATATACTATATGGCTGGATTACAATTTTATTATGCCCTGAGGAAGTGAGTCGTACCGCTCAAATCCAACCTTCAGTTGCAAAACCCAAAGCCGTCGCCATACAAGGTCAAATGGAAGAGTCGGACGCCACGACCTCACCTCCTCATGGTCAGTGCACGAGAACCAAAGCAAGACTGCATTCTCTTGCTTAAGTGGCCTCAGCCACATAGGATCAGGCTACCCTCTACCTAGCCCAGCTTGGTATAGGTATCGGCGCTTGAAAACCAAGCCATGGGCCTGTCCACTGTGCTCCATCATCACTGAGCCATGGGCCTGTTCACCATGCTCTATTACATATCCTGAGCCATCAACATGTTCACTATGATCCAACCACACTGAGCCAGGGGCCTGAAGCTGTGCTCTAAACATGCTCTACTACTTAGGGCGTAGGCACACCCCGCATATTCAACAGTATGTATTCTAGGTTAACCCTTAGGAGAACCTATTTCACCATCACCAAACTCCTGACGATGATGGATCTATGGCCAGGGCAAACTACATGAAAAGTTCCTCTATAATTAATTAATGCATTTTAAGTGGATTGCAAGATTCAACCAAGTTATGCAACATGCAACTATAACAAGAATGAATAAACATAAAACACATTATCTTGTGTTACATTGTCACTAAGGCCTTTAGTGCCATAAAAATCATCCTGATTCATTACAAGGATCCAAAATCACATGTTACCACTTGGCCTCTTTCCAATCATCTAGATCCATCTCAAGGATCAACATCACAGGGACTCAATCCCATCATCAAGGAACACATTGCCATTCCATGGGTAACACCCATCATACATCACTGGGTTCATCACAACCCTTGATATTCTGCATCATATCATTATCATGTCATCCTCATGGCCTCATCTTACAAATGTTACCTGCTTGGTTAGTGAAATCACAAAGGAGCAATGATACTTGTGCAAGGAACATTTACAACTCCTTACTTTATTATGAGAGTTAACCATGCAACATGGATGGGTGTATCAAAGCATAGCATTCTTATATATATATCAAGTGTAATAGCCGCACATACTAAAGCATAACAAGCATTAGGGTTACCACCCGAACACAAGGTACAACCCTCACTATAGGTGTATCGGGTAAGGGACAACCCTCACCAAAGGTATATCAGGCAAGGGAAAATCCTCACCAAAGGCACAGTGTCTCTCACCAAAGAGTGTGACACTCAGCACTATATCGGTTAGGAATTCTATTGTATCGACCAACATCCATCTAGGGCTACAACCATATCGTCTAAGCCACTAAGGCACTATGTCGGGCAGCTCCACAAGGCTGATAACGAGCAGCACTGAGACGTCCGACTCGTAAATCACGAGGTAAACTTAGAGGAAGCGGTTTATTAGCAGCGGAATATGAAAAATCACTAAAAATTAAAACGTTTTGGAAAGAGATCTTTAAAAATGTAAAACTCTTTTTATAAGAAACAAAATAAAATTTTTACAATAGGGTTAAACATTACATCTCTGTGGAATCACCTCTCGAGTGATTATTACATCCATTGCCCTGTTAACTGTACAAGGCAAGATACAAAATCTCGAGGCTTAAAGCCAAAAACCTCAGACCTGCTGACCCCTAGGACCTGAGAGTAAAGAGACGACATAAGACATGCTATCTACAAGACTGGACAGTCAGTATCTCCACCTGAGATTCACTGCTGCCCCTGGTGTTGCTGCTGCTGATACTGCTAACCCTCAGATTGGTTTCTCCGTCCTCGACGTCCACCTAAAAAGTCAAAACCTACGGGGTGAGACAATTGAATAATTGTCCCAACGAGAGTTATAACTCTCCGCCAGAAGCTTTGTTATAGCAAAGAAAGAATAACATAAGCAATATAACTTTAAAACATTCAACATCAGGCTTAGGATTAAGTAAAACAACTATTACTCAAGAAATCATTACAATATTAGGATATGAAGAACATGTATACTAGTTACTGGACTAGAATATTATAAACAATGTAATATCAATCATTGTTTCTCATAGTTCAATCTAAGCAGATATGCTACGTGGCTGATTATGTTTTACAAACATTATTATGCCCTACGGAGATGAGGTATACCGCTCATACTCCAACCGATCACTACTAAGTCGCATCGGTATCATACATAGGTCATCAAAAGAGTCGGATTCTTATGACCTCATCTTCTTCAGTCAGTGTGAGGATCAACATGTAGGACATCTCGTGTCTCTGCTATAATAGCTTTCCAGGGTATTCTGGAAACTTCGCTATTAGAGTCACAGTGGCGTTCTGTACTCTCTTCGTCATCAAAAGATCTCTTGTTTATCTCTCATTGATGCAACATTAAAGATTCCCTCGGGAGATTAGTGATACATCATCCCAGCATAAACACATAATGAAGGATTGATGGATTAAAGTACATCTTACATCAATTCCTACATCAGAACGTGAGGATATTTGTGTCCATAAACCCCCACATACTCAAAACTATATGATCTAGGAGTTCCCTTAGGAAAACTTATTTCACCATCATTTGGCTTCTGACAATGATGGATCTATGATCAAGGCTCTACATGATATGATTATTCTTGATTATTAAGATACATTTCAGCATTCATTTAGCATCAAGCATGTTTTCAAACATTAATCATTAGAACAACAGCTATGAAAGAAGAATACTAAATGTATCAAGTCGAACTCACATCAATTATCATTTAGATACTATTTCTTAACCATCTCATCATATGATTTAGGAACATGGTTATTCAAACCCTCAGATTATCATAACACTTGCTACCAAGTGACATATAAGCATCAAGTCATCTAACAACATGACCTTGATTAAAGCAATGTATATACTTTTCACATATCATTACTCTTAAAGCTTATAAATGTTTTCAAGGAATATGGCATTATAACCCTTACCTGGATATGATCACCTCATAATATCAACCTGCATGACTAATACAATTAAGGACATGCATATATAACAGTATTACCATAATACCAAAACTTTTCAATTTCCTTATAGGACACCACGGCCGTGCTTCCTTACACGGTCGTGCAAGGGGAAGCTACCTTGGCCGTGTTCCTTAGCACGGTCGTGCTGATCAACAACATACCTTGATTTGTTTCTAGGGTTAGGGTTCATTTACCTCATTTAGGGATATTAAACACCCTTAGCTTACAAGGCATAAAGGTTCCTCTTGTTATGATTCATTCATAGGGTTTCATACATAAAGGCATAACCCAGAATTATTCCATTTATAACATCACCCTAAATTAGGGTTTGTTATACATATTACATGCTATTACCCTAGAATTAGGGTTTACTATTCACTTCATGGTGAATTGGGCTTATAGCACCATTATGTATGAAAAATGTTATCATTAATGCCTTTAATTTAGGTTAAGATTCACTAACCATCATAATTAGGGTTTCTATGATCTCACTATGAAGGATCATACCCTAATCATGTGCATTCATTCATATTGAAGGTATTTTACTTAATTCTCACCCATATTAGGAGTCTTTTCTCTCCTCTTATTAATAGGTGATGTTTAAATCACTCTAGATTAGGTTAAGTCAATTCAACTTGATTAATATAGGTCAAGTTATCACCATTATTGTCATTAGGGTTTACTTGGTCAAGAGGTGTTATCTACTTGAACCCTTCAAGGTTACTTTAGTAATGTCCACCATTGATCATAGTATACATCAATAAACTAATTACTTGTTCCCTTAATGTATTTAGGTATCATTAGGGTTTAGGTTAATCAACCATTGAACCATCTAAGCCTTTAGAATATTAAGTATTAAGCAATCTTGACCTTAAAAGACCCCAAACAGTTTTGAACTTTCAACCTCCAAATGGTTTTGAAACCGCATGGAAGGGTTGACCATTTGGTACCTTTGACTTTCAAGACCACATGGACAAGTTCATACTCAAAACCGTTTGCTCTAGGTGAGGTGTAAACCGTTTGGTCACGTTGACCGTTTAGACAAGTTTGACTTTGAAACCGTTTGATCAAATCAGCCTTGAAACCACATGAATCTAAACGGTTTTGAAACAGTTTGGTCCCAAACGGTCTTGAGACTGTTTGCCCCCAAACAGTCTTGAGAGTGTTTGGATTCAAACGGTCTTGAGACCGTTTGGTCCAAACATCTCAAAACCGTATGGACCTAAAAAGTGCATCAACACTTGCAATTGATTAGGGTTTTCAATGTTGAACCCTTCAATCGATCTCATACTTGTTAACCACCTATCAATTAAGGTAATTAGGTTAATACTTAACCAATTTGATACTCAATTGACCCTCAATTGATAACCAATTAGGGTTGGGACCAATTTAATTAGGGTTTGAAATCGATAATCCTTCAACATTCATCAACATGAGTCTAATTGAAGTTGAACCTATTGAACCATCACCCAATTGGGCCATGACCTGATCCCAAGCGGTCTTGGGATTGTTTGGGCATCCTCCAAACGGTCTTGAGACCGTTTTCCCAAAGTCTCATAAAAAACTAAGTCAATTTGTTAAGGGTTGAACCCTAATTAGGTCACCAAATCAGCACTTTGATTGATTCAACAATCTATGATGATTGGACCTTCAATTGATCAAATTCCCTTAACCCTAGACCTCCAAATGGTCTTGGGTGATCACAAAACGGTCTTGAGACTATTTGGGTGGTCCCCAAATGGTTTTGAAACCATTTGGGCCACCCAACCCAAACTTCAACATAATTGGTCCTTGAAATCAGAAATTGAACCTGATTAGGGTTTAGGTGATTAAAGTGCCTTCAACTAGAGATTTACTTGCAATTAGATTATGGTTATTTATAGATGATTAATTCATAATGTGTCCAGAAGACCCTAAAACGGTCAACACCTGGTCAAACCCCCCAAACGGTCTTGGAGACCGTTTGAATCTAAACGGTTTTGCAAACCGCATGAAATCAAACAGTTTTGAAACTGTTTGCTTTCAAACGGTTTTGCAAACCGTTTAGACCAAAAGGGTGGGAGACCGTTTGGTAAAGTAACATAGGTAATCCTCCCATCATCATCTACCTCAAGATCAGGGTCAGTTTCTTCATGGTTTTAGTTGCAAGAACTCGTAGAAGAGTGGAAGAAGGAAAAGCAAGCATCTATTGCATAAAAAGAAGATGTATAACAAAGCATAAGGGTTTAGAGTTATAAAACCCGCCTTAAAGACATGCCTAGAGATCCAAGCTTCCAAGATATAATGGCTTCTTGAGCTCCATAGGTCGGCCAAGGTCGTTTCTCCAAGAATTGGTTGGAAGGGATGGCTAGAAAGAAGAATTAAGTAAGAAAGACCATAGAACCAACCTTAGAACATGACTTCCTCCATGAATCCAAGCAAGATGATGATCAAACCTTACCTAGAACTCCTTATCCGTTCTCCTCTACTCTAGAACTCTGCCCTTAGTCGGTCCAAGCAAAGGGATAAGAAGGGAAGTGAAGGAAATGATCCTTTGGTTGTAAAAGAAAGGTGTAGATATACTTTGGGGGTATTTCCAAGATAAAAACAACTATTTCTCCTATTCTCAACTAGGTCCTCCCTCTCCTTTAGGCACGCCCTTCTCCTATGGTTAGGTAAAAACTCATATTAAACCCATGGTCTAAAGGAAAAGAAAGCCAACATCAATACTAAGTTGTACACATATAAAGGATCATTTTGCTTACAACTTAATTATTTAATTACAAAGGTTATCATTCTTATTTGATTATTCAATTGAAGTGCCCTCTTCATCATTATTACTCTAAATGATGTCAAGAGTCATAAAAGATAATCTAGAAGGTATATTTTACATGTTGCACCCCATGTTTTGGGTAAATTGCACTTTACACCAAAACTAGGGTTTAGAACACAAGGATTACTCCACAAGCTGCATCTTGGTGCCCAAGCTTGGAGAATCCATCATACTTCATCATATTCTTTCTTATGATGTCTCAACACCAAGGGAACATCTTAACATGTGCAATTTGCAAGTTAACCCATTTTTAATTGGGTAATTTGCACATAGGTTCATGTATTACAAAACAATATTACAACATTGTTCAAAAAGGACAGAAATAGAAATATATGTTCCTTAGGAGCTTTAATTACGTACCAAAAGATAATCTCAAGCATCTAATTACTTAATTAAGCAAAACACCTTGGGTTAGTTCATAACCCAGGTCAGGGATGTTACAAGCACCTCCTGTCGGTCAACACTTCTAAGGACCAACCTGCAACGCCCAAGCGTGCAACATCATACAGGGCAAAACCATAACAACCACCTAGGTCATCCAAATGGCACACCCCTATCGCCCATGAAGCACAGTGTCGGGAAACACACCATAATGCTCAAGAGGATCACTTCACAAGAAGGTAAAACGACCAAGGGTTACAACCCTATCAACAACGTCATCACAACATAAGCATCTGTATCGGGTAAGGCATCATCCAGCAAGGTGTCGGGTAGCACCATCCAAGAGGATGTCATACAAGGCACCGACATGCCATGACACCCAACACAGACCACCTAATGCCCAAGGGACCAACACAATATCTAACACCCTTCCCGGGTTATCACTCATAATGGGCTACCTCTCCCAAAGACAACAGCTAACATTGCATCACCACATCAAGCCGATAACGACTACAAGGCATATCTACCAACCCATCATATCGGGCAACAAGACATCTAGGAGGTAAAGACTTATAACAGTAAAAGGGGTCAACAAGACACCCATGTAGCATATCGTCCAAGCCCAACCCTAGGAGAGGGATATCGGGAACCACCCTACACAGAATGATATCAGCAGGACATCTTGGGTTGTCAAAGATATGGGTAGCAAGGGATATTGGGTAAGGGTCCAAAAGCCATATTGGGTTGGTCTTCTTCAACCTCAAGACAACCACCAAACCCTAAAATATCAAGAGTGTTGGCTCACCTCTCAACAACTAAGAGAGAAGGGTCTTACACAACCTCTATCACATATCAGGTAGCAAGGTGGGTCATCACCAGCCAAATGCTCACCTCTCAAGTCCATGGTAAGAGAGGGGTATTGCCCAAGAAACTAGAGTGTAAACTCATCTCTCAACAACTAAGTAAGAGAGGGGTTTTGCCCACACATCTAAAGCTTAATATCACCTCTCAAGACCAAAGAGAGAAAGGGAGTTTGCCCCAAGAACACACCGCACACACCATGGATTTAGGAGAACCCTAGGCTCACCTCTCAACAACTAAGAGAGAGGGGTTTTGCCCAAAGAACCCTAATCCAACGGTTTGGCCAACAAGGTCCAAGAACACATCTAAGCAACATAACCATGTCATCATATCCACAACATCAAGGGCGCATACTAGAGCAAAGATATTACCAACAAGATAAGTATGGCCAATCAAGATAGCATATAAACAAGAAACATACAAAGAAGGTAGTATAGCTAGGGTTATGAGTTATGTAACCCACCTCAAGCACACTCCTCAAGATCTAAGCTCCAAGGCACCACCTCCGACCACCTCAAGAAGAGAAGGGAACCTATCACCTCCATGGAAGAACAAGCAAGGAAGAAGGTGGTACCAAGGAAGGAAGAAGAAGAATAGAGCTATGCCGACCTCCAAGCTTCACCAAGGAGAGGGTATCCTCCAAGACACCAACTGTATCGGCCACCACTCCCTCTTCTCTTCTCCTAGCTCGACCACCAAGGGAAAGGAAACAACTAAGGGAACTAAAGGAGTTGCTAGCAAGCAAGAAGGGTCGTATATATGTAAAGGGGTCAAGTGGGCGTCCACTAGAGGGCTGCTCCACATGTGCTCACCCAAACCACCACTTGTCCAGGCTATGTCACCTTGCTAGCAAAAAGCACCAAGTGTCAGTAAGTGTGACACAAACGATGCTAGGTCAAGAAGGGTGTGTATCGCCCAACATGGTGCCATGGCCGATACACCACTGCCTGGAACACCTCTTGGCCGACACACCTCTTAGTCGACACACCCTGCCCAACACACCAAGCAAGGAGGCAGCACCAAGCTCAAACTAGGACCAAGAAAGACCAACAACAAGTCTAAGCTTCAACAAGCTCAAATAAGGCTCAAAGCAAACCAAGCAAGGTGCCCAACCCATCCTCTCAACCCTAGAGGATGGAAGGAGAGAGAAAGATATCTCTCAAGGTGACAAACTTGAACACCAACCCTAGAACTTGGGTAATTTTCAAGTTGCACCTCAACCTCTCAACAAAGCACAAACAAACCCTAATCACAACTTAGGTAATTAGGAAAACCTCTAAACACAGGGTTTAGGCAAAGCAAATAGGGTAAGCCCAAAATGGAGGTCAGGGTCCTTAATATAACATCAATCCTAGAACTTGGGTAATTTGCAAGTTGCACCTCAACCTCTCAACAAAGCACAAAAAACCTTAATCACAACTCAGGTGATTAGGCAAGCCTCTAAACACAGGGTTTAGGCAAAGCAAACAGGGTAAGCCCAAAACGGAGGTCAGGGTCCTTACAATAACAACAATCCTTCTTATGATTATCAGATAACATCAGGATAAGGCATATCAAAATGAAAAAGCTCTATCTGACTATTACCCCTCGTGGTCATCTACCGCTTTAGGTTGACTCAACACATAGAGTCTAGTTATTTCATGTTGTTGCTCTTGCTTTTTTACACTATTGGGCTATACATTTCGTAAGCCTTGCCTACCTACCTCGGTTTTTGAGTCATTTCCTCCCTTCTTTTCAAAGAAAAGAGTTTAGTATGATCAACATGTCCATACCTATAACATGTCTTTCCCTCGTACCATGGTCTTATCGGTCTTATTACCGATGTAAAAACTAAGCCATGGGTTCTTACAAGTGGAAAGTTAGAACTTTTGCCTTTACTTAACGACTACTGCCCTAGTGCACTAGGCATTTATTGCACTAATGGCACCAAAAACTTTGGCTTTTTAGAACAACTAGGAAAATGTCTCTAAAATTATAGAGACCTTACCTTAATTATCATCTTATTGCCTCTTCCTTGGGCATTACCATCACATATGTACTATCTGTCTATACTTATGGAAGAGTCTGTTTTCTTTCCATATGTTACTCATTCCCACATTTTCCACTGTTCCAACATGACTATGTCATTCACGAACCCTTTCAGAACCCAAAGTTTCTGCATTAAGGACTGGTAACCTAGGTTGTAATGCTAGTATCCAGTCTACTATATGCATCACTGTTGTCCTAACCAGTCCAATAAGAGCATAAAAATAGGATTCTCTATCCTGATTGGGTCAAGATGGCAATTCTCAAGCACTCATTATTCTCTTACCTGATCCCTTGCACCCTCTCTTGGTGCAATAACATTACTCTTAGAAATGTGTTCCTTGTGTTCTCCATTCATTTTTTAAACTTCACCCTTTCTTCTACAAAAGAAGAAGTCACTACAGAGTATACTGGAGGACATTAGAACAGACTCAACACCTTAGTCCTATGTCTATGTAGACTCAACAAACTTTAAGCTCTGATACCAAACTTGAAACAACCATCATCAAATCGACAAACAAATCGTTACTAATTAAGAGGAATAAAAATAATAAGCAGATTAACAAAAATCACTAAAATTTAAATCTGTTTTGCAAGGAGATCCTTTTCCAGAATACTCTTACTGAAAGATCCAAAACTCATATAAATCATGATTACATTATAGAACATCTCATCTTGAGGACAACATATAACAGTTGCTCTATCAAAACACATACTGGAGCAACATAAAACCTCAAGGCATTCAAGCCAAAATCTCAGATCATTCATGAAACCAGTATGAACCAACTCTAAGGACCTGAGAGTACAGAGACGACACATAGGACTTTTATCTACAAAACACGCCATGCAGTACACTCAACCTAAGCTGCCACTGCTGCCTCAGCTATTGTTCTTCCTCTACAGAAAGATCTTCACCACCTCGTGCACGTCCACTTAAGAAAATGTGGATCCCACGGGGTGAGACAATTGTCCCAGAGAGAGATATAACTCTCTGTCGACCATATTATTATCACATATTAAGCATTTATAAACTGAGCAGAGGTTCTTTTTATATTAATAGGCAGGATAATTCACTGTATGAATAGAATGAAGTAATCTCCTTTCTTAAGGATAACATTGCATCTACCTATGGTAGAGTCATCAATCATCTATCTGCTTTGCAAGAAATGTAAAAAAACATAAATATCATCTATCAACTAAGATGTATGATTGAAGTGTGCATCAATCAATATTTTCCATATTCAATCATTAAGCAGATATGCTACACGGCTAATTACATTTTTCAATCAAACTTATGCCCTAAGGAGACGAGGTATATCGCTCATACTCCAACCGACCATAGCTACATAAAGCATCAGTACCATAAAAGGTCAATGGAAGAGCTGGCTTCCATGACCTCTGTTGTCTCAGTCAGTATGAGACCACAAGCAGGACATCTCGTGTCACTACTAAATAGCTTTTCAGGGTATACTGACAACTTTGCTATAGAGCTATATCGTCAACTGTACTCTCTTCAGGAAGATCTCAATTATCCATCCCCGACCTTCATTATCATTGGGAGATTCGTGATACATCCATCCTGACATATATAATGGAGGATTGAGAGATTTAATGTTTATCTCACTTCAATCCCACATTAGGGCGTGCGTAAGGATATTCGCTCCCATCACCCCTGCATATTCAAAAATATGTGCTCTCCAGGTAATGTCGCGGAGCAACCCATTTCACCATTCAGCAAATTATGGCGCTGATGGATCTATGGTCAGGGCACTACATGAGAAGATTCCACTTGATTAATTAAGTGTATTACCATATCTTTTAGCATCAGTCAAGTTTCAAACAAGAATTATGATAACAAATGCTACAAAGAAAGGTATAATACATTTATCAACTACCTTTCAAATCTTTAGAACACATATAACATTTAGGATCTCAATCCCTTATCTCATTATTGGGAATTTTCATCCCTTAACATTATCATCATCATTACTAGATCTGGGTATTCAAACCCTTAGATCATCATTGAACATTGTTACCACTTATTAGGTAACTATTACCTCTAGGTCCTCAGACCAAGGTATTCATTTTACTTGTTGTTCCAGTATTCACATGGCTCACAAGGCCATTGCACATCTTGTCACCTCTCACTAGGCAACAACTTATTCACATGGCTCACAAGGCCATTACACATCTTGTCACCTCTCACTAGGAAACAAATTATTCACATGGCTCACAAGGACATTACACATCTTGTCACCTCACACTAGGCAACAACTTATTCACATGGCTCAAAAGGCCATTAATTATTATACTTGTTACACAATTATTTAACATGCCTTAAAAGTCTTATGCAATAAGAGAAATACAACCTTCCCATTATTAGGGTTAGGGTTTCCCTTTATAGCTGAATAGGGTTTCAGGTTAATATTATCAGTCCAATCCCTAATTCATTGCCCACACATCTAGGAGCATATATTCATATCATAAGTATGCAATCATACTTATCTATTCTCATCATTTTTCATTAAATGATTATCAATACAAGGTATGAGTTTCTCTCTCATCATCTCTAGGATATTAATTACATCATAATTTATTATCTTGGCTTGACCCGTTCTCAAGGTATGTTAGCCTACACTTATCAAAGTGCATTACATCTCAATGTAACAATTGACATGACACACGTCATGTGTTACTCATCCAAGTATATTGGATTTAAGGTGCATCAAGGTACATCAACCTTGAGATGCTAGATGTGGTATTTATCATGCCTAGATGTATTACTTCCCTCATTGCTTTTAACTTACTGAAGTTCATCCACTTATCTTTTATTAGGGTATATCCCATCCTAATACTTTATGCACTAACACATCACATTTATCATGTAGTCTATTGGCCATAAGTCACACATTTGAATTACCCATCTATCATCAAGTGATATAGACTCATCTCGAGTTAAGGCATTGTTGATATACCATTATCAACCACTTTAGGTGTTCTTTCTATCAAGGTATTAACCAAACCACATCATTACTTGGTGTTACACTCATCACTCCTAAGATTGTTTTACCCTCACCTTTATAAGGTGCATAAAATTGAATCATGTATGTCAAGTTGAACACATGTATTGGATTAGGTGTATATCAATCTAGGCATCATCATATCCCTCAGACCCTTACCCATTAAGGTATCAACCATACCATTCATATGGTGTATCAACTTCATCATACATGAGTGTAACATCCTCACCTCTCTTGAAGATATTGGCCACACCATACTTTAGTGTATTGGCCATCACATGTTCTAGGGTATTAACCACCTTACCACTTTTGTCATCTAGTGTATTAGGTTACCCACCATATCATTTTAGAGATATGTGCTCAACACCATATCATCCAAGAGGTGTATGCTTGCTACCCATATTGCTTTAGATGTGTATGCATGCTTACCATATTGGGTAAGAGGTGTATGCTTGCTTTACACCATATTGGATAGAGAGGTGTGTGTGTGCTTCACACCATATCGGGTGGAGAGGTGTGTGTGTGCTTCACACCATATCGGGCAGAGAGGTCTGTGCTTAACCCAATATCATTTTTGAGATGTATGCTTGACCTCCTATCATGAAAGAGGTGTATAATACACCACCATATCATGCAAGAACGTATAAAATCATATCCATATCGTTTTGGTGAAGTAGGTGCATCACCATATCGGGTTATATGTGCTTGCTTGTGTGCTTGAACCCGATATCACTTATAAGGTGATACCATCTTCTTCAAGCTGTAGACCTTTGTTCTAACTATTATTGTTCATGGCAAAAGGTCTAAGAAACTACTAGAACTCATAATGTCATCAACTATTTCAGAATTTTTTTTGAATTAAAAGTAGTTCATTAAGTATAGCAATTTAGGTGATGAATAATAACATGATAGAGTTCAAGTTATATAACCCGCCTTAATAACAACTTCAAAGCTCCAAGATCCAAATCTCCACTTTCCTAAGGTTGAAGATGACATATAAAAAGTCCAAGGCTTGTTCACAACTCCTTCATATACAAGGAATCACCATGGATAAGCAATTGGTGAAGAAGAAAAGAAAGGAAGATCATAACCTAAAATCATGCTTCAATCCAAGGTTGAAGATGATCATGGCCTCACCTTAGGGTTAAGTATTGAGATACCTCTTTCTCCTTAGCACCTTCCATGATACCTCACTACCCTTTCATGATATTCCATCACTTGTGGCCGATATCCCCCTCACGTATGGCCAAAAACACTCCACTTGGCCGATATCATGTCACTAGGCCGATATCACCCTACTTGGCCGATATGAACTTGATATGGATGATACCCAAGGCCTATGCGTGATACCACATCACTCCTGCATGATACAAGGATGCTATGCACGATATCTAAGAGCAAGGAGGTGGTAGGATTCGAAAAAGTTCACTAAGGGGTAAAAGAAGGGGTATATATACTTGTTGTTCATGAAGAAGTGTGAAAATGAGGTGTCATCAATTTGAGCTACTAGGTGCCACATGTCCATGCATGGGTGACACGTGTACATGAATGCATTATGTAACATACTGAAATTTGGGTACTAGATTTATTTTGAGTGATAATTCATAAATTCCTAAATACTTTATATCAACAACAATCAAGTTTTTCCATTCAACTCATATGTGATCAGGTTACATTCCTTAATACACGATTGTCCTTCTTTAGAGGTTCTTGTGTTCATCAATTGAGAAATTTACAAAACAATACCTCAATGAATCACCTCGACATCAATTAGTACAATCTGAAATTTGTAGTGTTAGAATACTTTGATTGAACCTTACATTCATATACTTCACATGGATTTATGAATGCTGTAGAATCAAAGGAGTATGTTGATAATAGTAAAAGATACAAATATTAGAATTATTTAGGAAGATAATTAAATATCCATCTTATAATAATAACTATAGGTATTAATAAGTTTTTGGAACACATCTTTAAAGCAATATAGAACTCAAAAGTGTTGCTTAGAAGTTATTAGTCAATAAGGACTCGTAAATAAGAGTAGTCACTAGTATATAATGGTGAACCATTATTGTATGATCAATGCCCATTGAGTGCAAAACTGTTACTTGCACATAGATGAGTAGTTGGTCCTTATTGGTTAAGTAAGCAACGAGGGAGTTATATGGACAACTATCTTATGATTACTTATTGTATCCATTCCATTTTTCATTTAAGCATCAGTTACTGAATCAATAGAATATGACTGAACGTGAACCATTAGAACGCCTTCTCCTTGTAACGCTACCAGCATCGATTTCTTTACAGAAGAGCAATGTGTGCTCAACGCCTTACTAGCCCACCAAGAGACTCGAAGCCAGATCAATTACCCGCTACTCTCCCTACCTTCGGACTCCCTCTCTCTCAACCCCAGCCTCCCAACGAGCAACAAGGAAGGAAGGAATGCTTGGAGCCTTGATGGCCGGTGAATTGGAAGAAACGGCCACAACAGATGAATTGCAGAAGAAACGACTGTTGATCTGTTACCCAAGCACATGGCGCCATCTCGTTCAACCCCTAGATGTAAACCCTAACACCTCATTACTTGCTATATAAGTCCCAGCACACCCAGATCTGGAGACACGACGCCCTACACCCGAGGCAGATCTTCACCCCAACTACATCTAGCCACCACGACGTTCAGTCGTGCTCGTAGACGCACGCGGTAGCCATCGCCTTCTCCTTCATGCCAACCGATGGTCTGCAACTCAGACCTGGGCGCCTTTTCCCCGACCCCAAGTGGCCTGCAAACCACCAGTCGCACAACAGCCACAGCCAGACGTTGGTAGAGCTGCAAACTTCAAACTCGACGGCGCTGCTGGCTCACCTTGCTGGTACCCGGTGTATCAAAGTATCATCAAGCCACAACCTGCAACAGACCTACAAAACTCACCAGCAGTAGATCTCGCCAACCACCACCGCGGTGCCTTCCTCTTCGACTCTGTCTGGTCATGATCTTCCTCGACCACCGACATCGCAGCACCCAGATCGGTGCCTCCTGCACTCACCCACGAGGTCAAGTCTGCAAACAACCAGCCAGCTTGCGTTGGGTCGTGCCAGGTGCTGTTACACCACCATCGTCTCTGCATCCCAGCACCTCCAGCGAGACCACCACTGCCATCACGGCATGTAACAACTACCGCTGCCATCTGTGACGTTCTCTGGTCGCATAACAGAGACATCGATTTCATCTTCGTCGAGCACCTCTTTCTCCAACAGAAAGGAGTCTATCGATTTCCTGAACACCTCGCAGCCACACCATTGCCGAACCCGGCCACATTATTCACATCACCTCGTCCATCCGACGCAACATGGAAGCCACCATAGATTGTCAATTCCCTCTTGATCTCTCGCTACTCCGGATCGTGTCAAAGACTGAGGATGGGCACCTTATGCATAAGAGGGGATTCGTAGACCTGTAGTCCCTGCCTTGCTCGACCCCATTACTAGCCACGTCATCGTCGAACCCTGGACTCCATGGAACTAGCTACACATGCGGCATTTACAGACCTTTTAACAGCCGTGAAAGTGTGATGTGGATGCTACATCAGGAAGAGATGAACCCTATGATGTGTGACATGTAAGTCAGTACTTCTTTTTCTGTAGTTCCTTGATTAGGAATCTGTCATGTAAGTTTGCGTTCTCCTGCTGTAGTTATATTTATAAATCTCATTTACATGGAAGAAATTAGAGGAATCAATCTCGCACATCTGCTAGTATCATAGTAACATGTCAGTAGGAGTATATTGGTAACACTCAAATAACCTTCGGGTAGTTACGTGATCCTAGAACTTGATATAAGCGTGTATATATAACCAACATCAATACTTGCTAACGGAGCATTCATTCAATATGTAAACTATTTTGTTTATGAAAACATTTGCTAAATTGATTTCTGTATATTCTGTATATACGCAAACATCTGAAACTTAATCATATTTGGTCTACGTTATCCTCAAAATGTATAGTTTAACAAGTTACAATGTATTACACTGAGACGCCAGCAATAGGAAATTACCTTAACTATTTAAACAACTGGATCGTGAAGATTTGTAGTACATAAATAATAGCATGTATATTAGTCATTGAAATTATACATCAGTGGATGATTAATTAGAATGCGATATATAAAATAAGGTCATGTACGACTTTTCCTAGTATTGGTCCTATTGGTATGCATACTAATACATTCATAATATAAAGTACTAAATTTCTGGAAATTCAGTAGTGTACACCTGGAGTAATATTTTTCGTACTGGGAAATATAAGTATACGTATAAAACATGGTCAACCTATGCATAAATTATTATTTTAATCATAGAAGAAGGTCATGGAAAAATAAATATAATACCCTAAATATAGACACAAGTTAACTACTCACAAAGACAATAATAGAGGTATAATAGATCATATGTATTTAATGGGATTAGAAATCCTAGAGTGACCATATGAGCGAATCTTGACATTGCAATCTAGTATTCGTATACATTATAATAACATTCATAAATATATGACATTTGAAATCTTAGAAAAGAATATAATGGAGTAAACATGAAATAACAATAACCCTAGATGGGAAAGAAAGCCATAATAGAACATACTCAACAAGTAGTTGATTCATAGCCAAGTGATGACACCATTACAATACTTTGTAGACTTCTCGCTGTTAGATCCATTCTTGGTGATTATGCAATCCTTGGAGACCTGAATAATTGAGGTACTATTCCTCTATTTCATTGTTGAACCATTTTTCCCTCTTGATGGACATACATATATCTTGATTCGTGGTGAATTCCATATAGTTTTGAAACCTTTATTTATTCTTGAAAGTTCACCACTCTCATTTTACAATTGATGAAATATTGTTGATAAAATATTTTGGCACTGGACTTGATCTATTTGGAGTTTTGACTCCCTGTGGACTTTGGTCCCTTGGGCTTTGGCCCTTTAGAGCTTTGGCTCTCTTGAGTGGGCCAAGCACCCCACAACCCTGCGCAGTGGATAGGGATTAGTTGTCCCCCAGTTAACTGGAATAGCTAATAAGGCACTAGTGTCGTTCTCTCCTAGAGTGTGAGAACACAAGGCACTTAGCCCTAGAAAAGATATGATAGGAAGGTGCCAAAACTTGCCAAATAGAATATTTTGAAATTGATATACCTTGTGAATAGCTTGGATAAATTTTGCATACTTGAATTATTGAATCTTGCTTAATGATATTCTTGGGAAAGATTTGCTATTTTGAAGTTGATATTGGAATTTCTTTTTGTAAGCCTTTAGTCCACCAAATAGTCATTTCCTAACTTTTATTATACATCTAAACCTATTTTCGTGCATAGTTCAATTACTCGGATTTAGTACCAGCTTTGCTGACCCTTTATTTTTTTCTTCAATGGGGTCCATGTGTGGTTTCGTTCCCTCTGGGAACTCATGGGCAGGTGATAGATGGAAGAACTTGAAGAGACATGCACTGGGTAGTCCTCCGTTGAAGACTAGATAGAATGAATTATATTTCTTAAACTTATAATCATATTTGTAAGCTTCCGCAACTCTGATGTACAAGCATGATTGTAATAAAGATTGTTTATACTTTTGATACATTTGTAAATATTTGATCGTAAAGATCAGGTCTTTACAACATGGTATCAGAGCCATAAACGGTCGGCACTCATGCATGTCTCGTGGAAATTAGGTTAGTCAGAAACATAAATTAAGTAGTGAAGAATTAGATAAATAGTTGATAACAAAAAAAAACAAAGTCTTGCTAGCCCAAGCTACCAAGGATAGAAATAAAAACATTAGTGGCCATATATGTACCTTGTCCTAGGAGTACTTAGAATATACTTCAAGCATCTAGTAGATTTTGAACTCTCTATCTAGGCATGGAGTTATTTTGAGTTAGGGATGATTTTTTTTAGGTGTATGTGTCTACTTTTGCAATGAGGCCTAGTAGAATATAACTTTGATCCCTTGGCATACAAATGTGGTAGAATTCCCTAGATTATCTCTTTACATTGAGGCATCCAAAAATAATTATTAATGTGTAAAATATAATGAATAAATAACATTACTCCTAAAATCATTTGAATTTATGTCAATATTGTTACGTATAATAACATTTCATTTTGAATATTGAAGAAAAAGAAAATGTTGGCAATCTGGAAAAGAAAATGATTAGTATTATCCCCCTTTATAATTGTGTAGTGACATCTTTTGAGAAAAAAAAAGTACCTACAAAAGCTATGACACTTGGAATAAAATTTAACACTAGTTCCACATAAGTAGACAAGTGGGTAAAAAGTTGCATCCCAGCCCATAGCAATATAATTAAACGGTTAGACGTGATGAGTGTTAGTCCATATATATTTTTTGATAAAAGTTTAGACAATTCATGTTGCATCAAGAATTATATTTACGTAAAACCCTACTCACTGAAAGAAATGATTTTTTTTTATGACACAATAAGGAATCATATAAATATTACTGAGTAAAATTTGAAAGTTCTAGTCTTGATTATGATAACTATAGTTCAAGGTGTAAGGTAAGATTTTGATATTCGTGATTTAGAATTCTTGATTTAGACAAGGGTACATGACTCTAGATGGTTTATATGGACTAGGCATCACTAAGTGATTAGGAGACTTCTTATATTTCATAGAAAACTAGATTTCCAAGATGTCTCTAGTAGTTGGGATGACAAAGTAATAGTAATTAAAATGTAGGCATAAGGTGATTGTGACTTGGTTCTCGCATTGATTTTGGCCATATTTTTTGTTTTTCACCGACAAGTTTCTCACCAAAAATTATGTTCTTTATAATACTATATGTAACAAAAAAAATGATTTTGTGGAATTTTATCGAAGATTTCTTAACTAAGTCACAATCAAGCGGGTATGAGAAAAATCTAGAGGTGAAACCTTGAGGAAATTAACACTATTGAAGTACATATTTAGATTTATAGTTGAATCCTTATAAATAGTGGAAAATAGCACCTTACTAGACCAATGATATTCTGATTTCGAGGACGAAATCATCTTTAAGGGGTGGAGAGTTGTAACATACTAAAATTTGGGTACTAGATTTATTTTGAGTGATAATTCATAAATTCCTAAATACTTTATATCAACAACAATCAAGTTTTTCCATTCAACTCATATGTGATCAGGTTACATTCCTTAATACACGATTGTCCTTCTTTAGAGGTTCTTGTGTTCATCAATTGAGAAATTTACAAAACAATACCTCAATGAATCACCTCGACATCAATTAGTACAATCTGAAATTTGTAGTGTTAGAATACTTTGATTGAACCTTACATTCATATACTTCACATGGATTTATGAATGCTGTAGAATCAAAGGAGTATGTTGATAATAGTAAAAGATACAAATATTAGAATTATTTAGGAAGATAATTAAATATCCATCTTATAATAATAACTATAGATATTAATAAGTTTTTGGAACACATCTTTAAAGCAATATAGAACTCAAAAGTGTTGCTTAGAAGTTATTAGTCAATAAGGACTCGTAAATAAGAGTAGTCACTAGTATATAATGGTGAACCATTATTGTATGATCAATGCCCATAAAGTGCAAAACCGTTACTTTCTCATAGATGAGTAGTTGGTCCTTATTGGTTAAGTAAGCAACGAGGGAGTTATATGGACAACTATCTTATGATTACTTATTGTATCCATTCCATTTTTCATTTAAGCATCCGTTATTGAATCAATAGAATATGACTGAATGTGAACCATTAGAACGCCTTCTCCTTGTAACGGTACCAGCATCGATTTCTTTACAGAAGAGCAATGCGTGCTCAACGCCTTACTAGCCCACCAAGAGACTCGAAGCCAAATCAATTACCCGCTACTCTCCCTGCCTTCGGACTCCCTCTCTCTCAACCCCAGCCTCCCAACGAGCAACGAGGAAGGAAGGAATGCTTGGAGCCTTGATGGTCGGTGAATTGGAAGAAACGGCCACAATAGATGAATTGCAGAAGAAACGACTGTTGATCCGTTACCCAAGCACATGGCACCGTCTCGTTCAACCCCTAGATGTAAACCCTAACACCTCATTACTTTCTATATAAGTCCCAGCACACCCAGATCTGGAGACACGACGCCCTAAACCCGAGACAGATCTTCACCCCAACTACATCTAGCCACCACGACGTTCAGTCGTGCTCGTAGCCGCACGCGGTAGCCATCGCCTTCTCCTTCATGCCAACCGATGGTCTGTAACTCAGACCTGGGCACCTTTGCCCCGACCCCAAGCGGCCTGCAAACCACCAGCCACACAACAGCCACAGCCAGACATTGGTAGAGCTGCAGACTTCAAACTCGACGGCGCCGCTGGCTCACCTTGCTGGTACCCGGTGTATCAAAGTATCATCAAGACACAACATGCAACAGACCTACAAAACTCACCAGTAGTAGATCTCGCCAACCACCGCCGCGGTGCCTTCCTCTTCGACTCTGTCTGGTCATGATCTTCCTCGACCACCGACATCGCAGCACCCAGATCGGTGCCTCCTGCACTCACCCACGAGGTCAAGTCTGCAAACAACCAGCCAGCTTGCGTTGGGTCGTGCCAGGTGCTGTTACACCGCCACCGTCTCTGCATCCCAGCACCTCCAGCGAGACCACCACTGCCATCACGGCATGTAACAACTACCGCTGCCATCTGTGACGTTCTCTGGTCGCATAACAGAGACATCGATTTCATCTTCGTCGAGCACCTCTTTCTCCAGCAGAAAGGAGTCTATCGATTTCCTGAACACCTCACAGCCACACCATTGCCGAACCCGGCCACGTTATTCACATCACCTCGCCCAGCCGACGCAACATGGAAGCCACCATAGATCGTCAATTCCCTCTTGATCTCTCGCTACTCCGGATCGTGTCAAAGACTGAGGATGGGCACCTTATGCGTAAGAGGGGATTCGTAGACCTGTAGTCCCTGCCTTGCTCGACCCCATTACTAGCCACGTCATCGTCGAACCCTGGACTCCATGGAACTAGCTACACATGCGGCATTTACAGACCTTTTAACAGCCGTGAAAGTGTGATGTGGATGCTACATCAAGAAGAGATGAGCCCTATGATGTGTGACATGTAAGTCAGTACTTCTTTTTCTGTAGTTCCTTGATTGGGAATTTGTCATGTAAGTTTGCGTTCTCGTGCTGTAGTTATATTAATAAATCTCATTTACATGGAAGAAATTAGAGGACTCAATCTCGCACATCTGCTAGTATCATAGTAACATGTCAGTAGGAGTATATTGGTAACACTCAAATTACCTTCGGGTAGTTACGTGATCCTAGAACTTGATATAAGCGTGTATATATATAACCAACATCAATACTTGCTAACGGAGCATTCATTCAATATGTAAACTATTTTGTTTATGAAAACATTTGCTAAATTGATTTCTGTATATTCTGTATATACGCAAACATCTGAAACTTAATCATATTTCGTCTACATTATCCTCAAAATGTATAGTTTAACAAGTTACTATGTATTACACTGAGACGCCAGCAATAGGAAATTACCTTAACTATTTAAACAACTGGATCGTGAAGATTTGTAGTACATAAATAATAGCATGTATATTAGTCATTGAAATTATACATCAGTGGATGATTAATTAGAATGCGATATGTAAAATAAGGTCATGTATGACTTTTCCTAGTATTGGTCCTATTGGTATGCATACTAATACATTCATAATATAAAGTACTAAATTTCTGGAAATTCAGTAGTGTACACCTGGAGTAATATTTTTCTTACTGGGAAATATAAGTATACGTATAAAACATGGTCAACCTATGCATAAATTATTATTTTAATCATAGAAGAAGGTCATGGAAAAATAAATATAATACCCTAAATATAGACACAAGTTAACTACTCACAAAGACAATAATAGAGGTATAATAGATCATATGTATTTAATGGGATTAGAAATCCTAGAGTGACCATATGAGCGAATCTTGACATTGCAATCTAGTATTCGTATACATTATAATAACATTCATAAATATATGACATTTGAAATCTTAGAAAAGAATATAATGGAGTAAACATGAAATAACAATAACCCTAGATGGGAAAGAAAGCCATAATAGAACATACTCAACAAGTAGTTGATTCATAGCCAAGTGATGACACCATTACAATACTTTGTAGACTTCTCACTGTTGGATCCATTCTTGGTGATTATGCAATCCTTGGAGACCTGAATAATTGAGGTACTATTCCTCTATTTCATTGTTGAACTATTTTTCCCTCTTGATGGACATACATATATCTTGATTCGTGGTGAATTCCATATAGTTTTGAAACCTTTATTTATTCTTGAAAGTTCACCACTCTCATTTTACAATTGATGAAATATTGTTGATAAAATATTTTGGCACTGGACTTGATCTATTTGGAGTTTTGACTCCCTGTGGACTTTGGTCCCTTGGGCTTTGGCCCTTTAGAGCTTTGGCTCACTTGAGTGGGCCAAGTACCCCACAACCCTGCGCAGTGGATAGGGATTAGTTGTCCCCCAGTTAACTGGAATAGCTAATAAGGCACTAGTGTCGTTCTCTCCTAGAGTGTGAGAACACAAGGCACTTAGCCCTAGAAAAGATATGATAGGAAGGTGCCAAAACTTTCCAAATAGAATATTTTGAAATTGATATACCTTGTGAATAGCTTGGATAAATTTTGCATACTTGAATTATTGAATCTTGCTTAATGATATTCTTGGGAAAGATTTGCTATTTTGAAGTTGATATTGGAATTTCTTTTTGTAAGCCTTTAGTCCACCAAATAGTCATTTCCTAACTTTTATTATACATCTAAACCTATTTTCGTGCATAGTTCAATTACTCGGATTTAGTACCAGCTTTGCTGACCCTTTATTTTTCCCTTCAATGGGGTCCATGTGTGGTTTCGTTCCCTCTGGGAACTCATGGGCAGGTGATAGATGGAAGAACTTGAAGAGACATGCACTGGGTAGTCCTCCGTTGAAGACTAGATAGAATGAATTATATTTCTTAAACTTGTAATCATATTTGTAAGCTTCTGCAACTCTGATGTACAAGCATGATTGTAATAAAGATTGTTTATACTTTTGATACATTTGTAAATATTTGATCGTAAAGATCGGGTCTTTACACATTAACATTTATATTGACATGCAAAACTCTTGAGTATAATCTATGGATGAATTTTCTTCCATTACTTATCTCTTTGAATAAAATATATCAACAAAATCACCACTTTTTTCACAACTCGATACAACTTTTCTAAGGAAGTTGTAAACCAATACACTTCACCTCCTTGAGGTGCTTTGCACGTCATAGTCTTTTCCAAGAGTCCACAAAATGATATGAGACTCATCCTTTGGCTCCTTGGCCGATCGGCACTCATATATAATCTTTTCAACTTGATACAACCCAAGTTAGGGTTTCATATTCAACCCTTTTCCGTGGTCATTTCACCACCAAGATCACCATCACTCACAATAGATTCAAGAATGGTGTCTCCTTCTTTATATATCCTCTACATGATACTATTAGGGAGCAGGGACACTCTAGAGGTGGTAATTTTCATATCAACTCTATATTTTGGGTAAATTACAATGTGTACCAAAATTGGTGCACAAGGTACTAACATTATTCAAACATGTTCAAACATGGAATTTAAGCTTTCCACAAGACACCACTTAGCATCATTCTCTCTCTTATGATGCTAAAACATATAGGGAACATTGGTAAAACAACATAAATGTGACATATTGCAATATAACCCCTCAACTTAGGTAAATTGCACTTTGGTCCAAAATAAAGGAACATTGCTCAAACAACATTCAATCATGACCAAACTTGGAACATAAGTGTGTCACATGATAAAAAAAACACCTTAGAGGATTATATTAAAGCTCTAAATAACTTATCCAAAACAAATAGGGTTACCTCATAACCCAGGTCACGATCATTACATCGAGTGTATTGTCTATCATGTCTTTTAGGTAGAAGTCCTATGTGTCGTCTTTATACTCTCATGTCCTTGGAGTTGGTTCGTACTGGTTTCATGAATGATCTAAGATTTTGGCTTGAATACCTTGAGGTTTTTTGTTGTTCGAGTATCTATTTTGATAGATCAACTGTTATATGTTGTCCTCAAGATGAGATGTTCTACAATGTAAATCATTACATGTATGAGTTTTGGATCTTTCAGTAAAAGTTTTTTGGACAAGGATCTCCTTGCAAAAAAATGGTTTTAATTTTTAGTAATTTTGTTAATCTGTTGTTTATGTTTATTCCGCTTAATTAGTAACAATTTGTTTGTCAGTTTGATGACTGTCATTTCATGTTTTGGTATCAGAGCTTAAGGTTCACTAAGTCTACAGTGACATAGGACTAAGATGTTAAGTCTGTTCTAGTATCATCCAGTACACCCTATAGTGACTTCTATTTATGAAGAACAAAGAGCGAAGTTTAAAAATGACTGGAGAACATGAGGAACACATTGCTGAGAGCAATGTTGTTGCACCAAGAGAGGGTGCAAGGGATTAGGCAAGAGAAGAATAAGTGCCTGAGAATTCCCATTTTGACCCAATCAGGATAGAGAATCCTACTTTTTATGCTCTTGAGAGGCAGGTAGGGACAATAGTGATGCATATAGTAGACTGGATACTAGCATTACAACCGAGGTTATCAGTCCTCAATATAGAGATTGTGGGCTCAAAAAGGGGTCCTGAATCACATAGTCATGTTGGAATAGTGGAAAATGTGGGAAGGATTAACATATGGCAAGAAAATGGACTGCGTCATAAGTATAGAGAGATAGTACATCTATGATGGTAATGCCCAAGGAGGGGCAATAAGTTGAGAATTAAGGAAATATCACTACAACTCTAGAGACATTTGCCTAGTTGTTCTAAAAAGACAAAGTTTTCAGTGCCACCAGTGCAATAAACACCTAATGCATTAGAGTAGTAATCACTATGTAAAGGAAAAGGTACTAACTTTCCACCTGTAAGAACCCATGGCTTAGTTTCTACATCGGTAATAAGACTGATAAGACCATGGTACGAGGACAAGATATGTTATAGATATGGACATGTTGAGCATACTAAACTCTTTTCTTTGAAAAGAAGGGAGGAAATGACTCAACAACTGAGGTAGACTCGGCAGGGCTTACGAAAGTTATAGCCCAATAATGTAAAAAGGCAAGAGTAACAACATGAAACAACTAGACTCTATGTGTTGAGTCAACCTGGAGCGGTAGATGACCGCGAGGGGTAATAGACAGATAGAGCTTTTTCATTTTGATATGCCTTATCTTGATTTTATCTGATAATCATAAGAAGGATTGCTGTTATGGATTTTCTCTATTGATTGTTGTATGGGGACATAGGGAATAAATGATGAGGACTAGAATTTATATTCGGTTCACTATTCATTTAAATGCTTTATAATTGCTTTTATCTGTGAGAAAGAGGATGAGGTGTAGAGGTGATGCCTAGAGAAAATACAGGGATGTTAAATCCTATGTTTTTGATGACATGAAAAGTAAGGAATATGATAGTAAACAAAGTGCATACTACCTAATCTCAGTACTTGTATATCCTGGCCATGTATTCAACTATTGAAGATAAGGTGAGTATGTAACTCTTAGATTGTTATCTTTCTAATTACTCTGATCAAGTAGTCATTCTGAGACAATCTAGTGAGTATAACTAAATTGGAAATATGGTAGGGACATTTGTATCACATCCTAAGTGTAATAAATTGGGATCTGAGATGATCTCAGGTCAATCCGTGTGTATGAGGAAGTAAAGAGTATAATCCTCATGAAATGAGAATGAGAACAAGGGAGGCGATCCCTATTTGATAAAGTTTGTGTGAATAGTAAAGATCTTTTCCCATAATGTGGAAATGGGGAATGTGATAAAACCATGAAATGTTCATGAATATGTTAACTAATAATAAAGAAAGGGATGATGATATGTAATCATCCTTATAATTCCTATGCAAATGGCAAGGAACCTAAGATGCAACACGTATAAATGAATCATGAACGGTAAAAGTTCATGTAATAATCCTAGGATATGATGAGGTCTCCCCTTTGATGAATAACCCTGGGTAATGATGGGATGATGAAAGGAATATGTTTCTTTAAAAAGTATCAGTTTGTCTTGGAATTTGGTTCCAAGATAAAGATATGTGTAACATATTATGTCCCAAGATAGAAGAAAGATCCTTTTGTATGTTTGACTAAGGTATTAACAATACAGAAATGGATATGATGAGAATATGATGTGTTTTTGACACATGTAAAGGATACCAAGGTAAGAAATTTTGGTATCCAAGATGTGTCAGAAGGTATGGGGGAGTGATAACATGACTCCTGATAAGATGAATAATGTTGGGTTACCTAGAAGGGGCAACCTTGAGACAATTCTAGTAGGAAAATCATATGTTAAGGGTTTATGCTCTGCATAAACATAACTTTGATAAAGATATATTAATTGAAGGAATAATTGTAGAATCATTTGGGAAAAAGCTTTTCAAAGCTAAAAATGTATGATAATATCTGTAGTCCCAAGTAGGTGACAAAATGTAACCATAATCTCTCCATGAAAAAGAAATGTTAAAACTAAGTGGGGTTTGACACCTGAATCATTCAAAGTATGAATAACACTTCTTTGATATAGAAGGTATTACCTGAGACAGTATATATACTACAAGTCAATAATGAAAAGGCAGTTGAATATATATATATATATATATATATATATATATATATATATATGTATATATATATGACAGATTCAAATGATAATCATGTGTGGAATAACTTTGTGTTGATCAAAGTTGTATAGCATCTCCATGACATTAAGATGTTATGTGGAGACTTGATGATATAATGAATGAATAATATCTGTCTCCCTTTACCTGGGATTTCGGGGATGAAATCCTTGTTAGGGGTTTATAACTTGTAATGACCCTGACCTGGGTTATGAGTTAACCCTTTTTTTTGGCTAAGTAAGTTGCTTAGAACTTTAATATAATTCTCTATGGTGTTTTGTTATCATGTGACACACTTATGTTCCAAGTTTGGTCCTGATTGAATGTTGTTTGAGCAATGTTCCTTTATTTTGGACCAAAGTGCAATTTAGCCAAGTTGAGGGGTTATATTGCAATATGTCACATGTTGAACGTTCCCTATATGATTTAGCATCATAAAATATATAATGATGCTAAGTGGTGGCTTTTGGAAAGCCTAAATGCCAAGTTTGAACTTGTTTGAATAATGTTAGTACCTTGAGCACCAATTTTGGTACAAATTGTAATTTACCCAAAATGAAGGGTTGATATGCAAATTACCACCTCTAGAGTGTCCCTACTCCATCCTAGTATCATGTAGATGAGATAGAAATAAGGAGACACCATGTTTCAATCAATTATGAATGATGGTATTCTTGGTGATGAAATGACCAAGAAAAAGGGTTGAATATAAAACCCTAACTTGAGTTGTATCAAGTTGAAAAACTTATATATGAGTGCCTATCGGGCAAGGAGCCATAGGAGGAGTCTCATATCGGTTTTTTCACTCTTGGAAAAGCCCATGACGTGCAAAGAACCTCAATTAGGTGAAGTGTATTGGTTTACAACTTCCTTAGAAAAGTTATATCAGGTTGTGAATAAAGTGGTGATTTTGTTGATATATTTTATTCAAAGGGATAAGTAATGGACGAAAATTCATCACTAGATTATACTCAATAGTTTTGCATGTCAATATAAATGCTAATGCATGCATGTACATGTGTCACCCATGCATGGACACGTGACACCTAGTAGCTCAAATTGATGACACCTCATTTATACAATTTTTCATGAACCTCAAGTATATATACCCCTCTTTTCACCCATTAGTGAAACGTTTCAAATCTTAGCACCATCCTTCCCTAAGGTATCGTGCATAGGGTCCTTGAATTGTAAAGGAGTGAAGTGGTATCGTGCATAGGGCCTTGGGTATCATCCATAGCAAGTTCATATCGGCCAAGTAAGGTGGTATCAGCCTAGTAAGGTGGTATCAACCATAGTGGAGTGTTTTGACCACAAGTGAGGAGGATATTGGCCACAAGTGATGGCATATCATGCATGAGTAGTTTCGTATCATGCAAGGTGCTAAGGAGAAAGAAGGATATCAATACTTAACCCTAAGGTGAGGCCATAATCATCTTTAACCTTGGATTGAAGCATGATTTTAGGGTTATGATTTTCCTTTCTTTTCTTCTTCACCAATTGCTTATCCATGGTGATTCCTTGTATATGAAGGAGTTGTGAACGATCCTTGGATTTTGGATAAGTCATCGTCAACCTTAGGAATGTGGAGCTTTGGATCTTGGAGCTTTGAAGTTGTTCTTAAGGTGGGTTATATAACTTGGAATCTATCATGTTATTATTCATCACCTAAATTGTTGTACTTAATGATCTACTTTTAATTACGCAATTTATGAAATAGTTGATGACATTATGAGTTCTAGTAGTTTCTTAGACCTTTTTTCATGAACTATAACAGTTAGAATGAAGGTCTAGAGCTTGAAGAAGATGGTATCACCTCATAAAGTGATATTGGGTGCAAGCACACAAGCAAGCACCTCTAACCTGATATGGTGATGCACCTACTTCACTAAAACGATATGGATATGATTTTATACTTTTTTGCACGATATGGTGGTGTAGTATACACCCCTTGCACGATATGAGGTCAAGCAATCACCTCAAAAATGATATTGGGCTAAGAACACACCTCTTTGCCCGATATGGTGTGTAGCACACACACACACCTCTTTGCCCGATATGGTGTGAAGCACACACACACCTCTTTGCCCGATATGGTGTGAAGCACACATACACCTCTAAAGTGATATGGTGAGTAGGCACACACCTCTTTTCCTGATATGGTGTGCAGCACACACACACCTCAAAAGTGATATGGAAGCGCACACACAGCAAAAGTGATATGGAAGCACACACACACCTCAAAAGTAATATGGAAGCACACATACACCTCAAACCCGATATGGAAGCATACACACACCTCAAGGCCGATATGGTAAGAATACATACACCTCTAGGTGATATGGGTAGCAAGCATACACCTTTAAATTGATATTGGGTTAAGCATACACCTTTTTGGACGATATGGTGTTGAGAACCTGTCTCTAAAATGAGATGGAGGGTAACCCAATACACTATATGACAAGAGTGGCAAGGTGGTTAGTACCCTAGTACATGTGATGGACAATACACTAAAGTAGGGTGTGGCCAATATCTTCAAGTGAGGTGAGGATGTTACACCCATGAAGGGTGAAGTTGAAACACATTATGAATGGTAAGGTTGATACCTTAATGGGTAAGGGTATGAGGGATATGATGATGCCTAGATTGATATACACCTAACCCAATACATGTGTTCAACTTGACATACATGATTCAACCCTATAAACCTTGTAAAGGTGAGGGCAAGACACTCTTAGGAGTGATGAGTATAATACCAAGTAATGGTGTGGCTAATACCTTGATAGGTGAAACACCTAAAGTGATTAATAATGGTCAATTCTATATCAACAATGTCTTAACCTGAGATGAGTCCATATCACTTGATGATAGTTGGGTAATTCAAGTGTGTGACTTATGGCTAATACATTACATGATAAATGTGATGGGGTAGTGCATAAAGTATTAGGATGGGAAATACCCTAATACAAGATAAGTTGATGAACTTAAGTAAGTTAAAAGTGACGAGGGAAGTGATACACCAAGGCATGATAAATATCACATCCAACACCTTAAGGTTGATACGCCTTGATGTACCTTAAATCCAATATACATGGATGAGTAACACATGAAGTGTGTCATGTCAATTGTTAAATTGAGATATAATGAGATTAATGCACTTTGATAAGTGTAGGGTAACAAGCTTTGAGAAAAAGGGTTAAGCCAAGTTAATAAAGTATGATGTAATCAATATCCTAGTGAGGATGAGAGAGAAACTCATACTTTGTGTTGATTATCATTTAATGATAAATGATGAGAATAAATAAGTATGATTGAATACTTATGATATCAATGTGTTCTCCTCGATGTGCGGAGCAATGAATTAGGGTTTGAATTAATAATATGAACTTGAAACCCTATTCGGCTATAAAGGTAAATCCTAACCCTAATAATGGGAAGGTTGTATTTCTCTTATTACATAAGCCTTGTAAGGCATGTTAAATACTTGTGTAACAAGTATAATAATTAATGGCCTTATGAGCCATGTGAATAAGTTGTTGCCTAGTGAGAGGTGACAAGATGTGTAATGGCCTTGTGAGCCATGTGAATAAGTTGTCTCCTAGTGAGAGGTGAAAAGATGTGTAATGGCCTTGTGAGCCATGTGAATAAGTTGTTGCGTAGTGAGAGGTGACAAGATGTGCAATGGCTTTGTGAGCCATGTGATTACTTGAAAAATAAGTAAAATGAATACCTTGGTCTAAGGACATAGAGGTAATAGTTACCCAATAAGTGGTAACAATGTTCAATGATGATCTAAGGGTTTGAATACCCAGATATAGTAATCATGATGATGATAATGTTGAGGGATGAGAATTCCCAGTAATGAGATACGGGATTGAAATCCTAAATGACATATGTTTTCTAAAGATTTGAAAAGTACTTGATAGATGAATTACACTTTTCTTTGTAGCATATGTTATAATAATTCATGTTTGAAACTTGATTAATGCTAAAAGACATTGTAATGTACCTAATTAATCAAGTAGAATTTCATCATATAGTGCCCTGACCATAGATCCATCATCATCAGTAGTTGGTGATGGTGAAATAGGTTTTGCTACGGGATCTCTTGGAGAGCGCATATTTTTGAATATGCGGGGGTGATGAGCGCGAATATCCTTTCGTCCTAATGAGAGATTGATGTGAGATCTCCTTCATTATAAATGTTGGGATGGATCTATCACGAATCTCCCGATGATGATGAATGTTGGGATTGATGGTAGATAAAAACGAGATCTCTCAATCCTGAAGAGAGTGCAATTGCCACTGTAGCTCTATAGAGAAGTTGCTAGTATACCCTGGAAAGCTATGTAGCAGTTGACACGAGATGTCCTGCTTGTGGTCTCACACTGACCAAGACGACAGAGGTCATGGCAGCCGACTCTCACATTGACCTTATATGATATCGATTTTGACTTCGTAGTGGTCGGTTGGAGTATGAGCGGTATATCTCATCTCCTCAGGGAATAAGCGTGATTGATAAAATATGTTCAACCGTGTAGTATATCTGCTTAAGGATCGAATACGAGAAATATTGTTTGATGCGCAATTTAGCTATACATCTTAGTTTGATAGATGATATTTATATTTATTTACATTCCTTGATATAACTCTACCATAGGTAGATGCAATGTTCTCCTTAAGAAAGGAGATTACTTCATTCTGTTCATACAGTAAATTATCCTGCCTATTAATATAAAAAGAACCTCTACTCAATTTATAAATACTTAATCTATGATAATAATATGGTCGGCGGAGAGTTATATCTCTCGTTGGGACAATTGTCTCACCCCGTGGGATCCACATTTTTTTAGGTGGACGTGCGCGAGGTGGCGAAGATCTTTCTGCAGAGGAGGAACAACAATTGAGGCAGCAGTGACAACTCAGGTTGAGTGTACTATCTATCGTGTCTTGTAGATAGAAGTCATATGTGTCGTCTCTGTACTCTCAGGTCCTTGGAGTGAGTTCGTACTGGTTTCATAAATGATCTGAGATTTTGACTTGAATGCCTCGAGTTTTTATGTTGTTCCAGTATGTGTTTTGATAGAGCAACTGTTATATGTTGTCCTTAAGATGAGATGTTGTACAATATAAATCATGACATGTATGAGTTTTGGATCTTTCAGTAAAATTTTTATGGACAAAGATCTCTTTGGAAAAAAAAAGTTTTAATTTTTAGTAATTTTTGTTAATTCGCTGTTTATGTTTATTCCGCTTAATTAGTAACGATTTGTTTATCGATTTGGTGACTGTCGTTACATTTAAAGAAATAATCTTGCATAATATTAAGAATTTCTTTTACTATTAAATGCATCTCTATATCATATGTGGCCTTTTTATGTAGTTTAAAGGAGAGAAATATGACGTGTGGTATTTTTGAGCGATGCATACTTCTCTACGACAGTCAAGCATGCCTGCCGTTTCATTCGGCTTTGGTTAATCAAAATAGGACTTCATTTCATCTATAACTTGATACGGCCTGTAGGAAGCATAGAAGCAGAACCATGATGTAAGATTTGAAACACCCAATGTAGAGTCTGCACTTAAAGAAACCATTAAAACTTAAAGATATAAGGTTTGACCAGTTACTTGTTCGGCCTTGTTGTGAGAGAGCAATAGATTGCGAGACAAATACTAACATATGCATTTGTGCTTATCAGGTGGGAGCGGGATAAATAATAGCCATACACTTTGTTAAACAAATTCATGATCAAAATATAAAGGCCCAAGAACCACCGAGACCAATCCGATTCCATCCTCGGCCAGAGTCGACGCAACCCAATCCCCAAACAGAAGATTGATAAACCTTTAGAATTTCTAAGTCCAGTAGGGTTTTTGTTCCTTCCCTTTTTTCTTTTTGAAAGCATAGTTCCTTGCTTATTATGCTGGTATATGATTATTTGTTCCCCGTGTTAAAATTTTGAACACCCCACAGTAAGAACAAAAGTCATTTACCAAAGTCCCTTAATCATGTATTTAACGTGATGATCTATACACACGAAAGGGATTAGCGTGGAGTCGATTCATTTCGGTGTACACATCACACCACGCTTAATGTGGTTGATAATATTTTATATATTTATACGCCAAGGGTGAAGCGTCATCGGCTTTGTGTTTGTATTCTTTGGGAGAAAAATACCGTGGAAGGTGCAATAAAGAGCGCGGGCAGGTCGGATAGGTGTTGATGTCCAACTTTTGTGCCAAAGTGTTCTCATCCGAAGGTAAAACTATAGAAGTTGTATATAATCAAATTGCACCACCGGTATTGCCAACTAGTAATATTCTATACACTTTTTGAGCGTTAAAAGTAGCAGTTGGAACCAAGGAGTATGACATCAATTTGTGTGAGAATAGAAGCTTAGCCCACTTTACATGGAAATAGGGATAGAGCGAGGAAAGTGGACTAACTCCAAAAGGGCAGAATAGTGTTTCCCATTATATAATGGATTTTCTTCCATAAACAAAAGTTTTCACCATCATCATATAATGCCGTATATGACATACCTCCACTGATGTCAAACAGAGACAATTTTACATATATTATACATAGAAAAGAGAAGAAAGGTTGAGGAGGGTAGCCAAGATCTTGTGATCTATTCTATATTACTCTTTTTCCAAGTTTCCTTCTAATATTACCCATCGAATGCCCCTTTTAGGTCTACCTTGCTCAGCCAGTCCAAACTTCAAAACTGTAGTTGTTAGTCCGGGTTTAGACTACTATTTTTTTATGCTTGTCTAGTCTTTTAAAATCCAAACAATAAACACAGGCTTTAAGAAAATCTATAGTTATAAATGGATCCAACTAATCCGGATCAAGTGGTTGCTCGTGAGAATGATGAGTTGATCCTCCCCTTAAAGCCCCTCCTTTTCTTTCCACAATATTCTATGAGAGGCTAGTGCCACACTTTGTTCTGTTTGGATAGAACACATCAACTGACGACGTGATAATTTTGAAAAAAGTTTAGACTCATTTTAGAACGTTATATGACACATAGAAAACATTGTCAGTTTTCCTATTCTCTACTATTTTGCAGCCATCGACATTAACATTGAGTTGTTTATTTTTATAAAAATATAAAACCGTCACTTTATAACGTTTCTATTTTATTTAATGTATTCGATGAAGATTCTCCTAGTAAGAACATATATTTATCGTGACGTGGAAGAATCACATAGAGATGGAAGGGAGACGGACAACAAGTTGCACTGTTAATTTTTTCTTGATAGTAAAACTAATTCTTTAAAATATTAAATCCTTAGACTTAGGAGTCATGACATTACTATGCATAATGTTGAAAGCATAAAATGAAGTAAAATTATTCTATTGGATTCTAAATAGCGTCACTTGGTGTTGTCTTTTTGACCCAATGACCCAAAGTGTGTTTCCTTAAAAAATTATTTTTTCAAGAGTGCTTAGAAGATACATCTATGGTGAAAAGTGATAAATTTCAAATATTCCAAAGCATGAGAGTGAGACATTTTTCTATATCAAAAAAGTAAAGAGTCTCAAGCCGAGAAACCCGTTCCAAAGAAGAGAACATCAATAATCAATGATGTTGTCAAAAGTACCCAAATTAGGATACAAAGAGTTAATGGCGCACAAACGTAAAATTGACGTGAAAAGGTTAATAAGTTCTACGTCACATATTAAACACAATGGAATTTCTATGTGTTGAGAGTGATGTGAGTCCAACAATATTTTAGTTTGAACTAGAAGTTGTTATAAGTCCCCGACTAGAAATAAAACCTAATTGACAATGATTTTAAGGAGTTTGACATAAGAACTATTATTAATACGTTCACAACAAGACAATGGTCCATTTATCAAGTCATCACTCTCCTTAATTGCTACGTAAATTCCTACCAGATTTGCCACACCAAAAAAATCACAAGTCACTAGGTACTTCTAGCTATGTTGAGAATTGTTGTTTTGGAAAGTGTTGTTGAGACATTTTGGGTGACATCAAGGATGTTTTGTTCATAATAAGATTGAGGGTTCTCATACCATATCTTATGCGGGATGCCTATGATAATTATGATGAAGAATTGCAAGTGTATAAGAATATGAAGATCAAGATGACGATGATATTAAATCCAATTTAGAGGACTAACATAGTTCATCATCATCACTCAAAAAATCATGTGATGGTCCTCATTGACTCTCTATGCAACCTCAGTTTGTTGATCGCTTCCATGAATTCCTAGAGACCATAGGTTTGCCATCCTCATTGTAAGTGCATAAGATGTTAAATTCTATCTTGTCCATTGTAGATTTGGGATGTTGCAAATGACACACATGGAATTGATCAATAATTAATCTATCACATTTATGCCACATTAAACTAGATTTCATGAAATTTGTCACACATATGTCCATATTATCCAGACAAATACATACTGTGAAGATTGTAGTGGCGGGACATGGAAGGATGGTAAGGGAGTTGCACAATGCACATGAATGACAGTAGCGAGGTAGACAAAAAAGTTGTGACCCCAACTCCAACACCACGTGTTATTCCTTGGACAATCTGGTGCTATAAATGTATGATTGAAAGGAGACATGATACATGGTTGTGGTTATAATTGCAAGTTCCCAAGAATGTAGGGACATGGTCTTTTATTTTTATATCTCATCACCCATATGAAACTAGATTCTATTGGTATTATTGAGAGTCCCTTTTTTATTTAAAAAACAATTACTAAAATATGTGCTGCAAAATCAATAGGCTTTGTTAAAATGTTAGCTCTAAATATGGTGTTGTGATACAAATGTATTTGTTTTCCGATGTATAATAAACAAAAAACAATAACATGTTATACTTCCTTTTCATGGGGACTATTTTGAATTTATATATTGGTTTTTGTAATTAATTGTAGAAGCTGAGGTATTTATAAGGTTGTGGTCATTAATAAAATTGTTAAAGGCCAAGTTATTATGGGAATTGTGAGTGGGAGAATGAGGATTTTGAATCCATTCAACATGTGAATAGACGAGGTTGAACTCACCTCATGTGGAACCCTATATTAGGTGACCATCTTGTGTCCTCTTTCCCATTATTCACATCAGGATATTCATAATGCATATTATTTTCCAATTATTATCACATTATGCAAAATGCACTTATGAATTCTATTTGCATATTTTAGGTTCTTTGATCAAAATTTATGGAAAGGACAGAAGGAGGTTGATCCTAGGGCTTCCCCAAACTTGAAGGAGTCTGAAGTGATGCCAAGAAAACCCTCAATCTACATCAAGTGACCAAAGATCAAAATTGAGAAAAAAGCACCATGAATGGCCAAATGTGCACATGAAATCCCCCCAAAACAATGCGGTACTCCTCTATGGCCATGCTACAACACCTCAAAATCCATAGAAGTAACATATTCTTCAAGGAGAAATGCATCTCGCCCCCCACGCCCATGCTCATCAAAGAAACTGTGGTGTGTAGATGCCAGAATAATTAGTCTTCTCACCACTGACATGGTAGAAGATCTTGGAAATGAATGTTCCCTTGAGCACAAGTCTCTCCTCCACCATCCACCATGTCCATTGTATTCACCACGGCCATGCTACCCTTATGCCACTACATCCATTCTACCATGCTAAATTTCCACTAGAAGACTAAAATTCACCACTAAATGGCCACGATGATTCCAGATGACCACAACCATTTTACAATCTTTCCACCACAAAAACGATGCCCTTGAACCTTATCTATTTTCCGAACGATCTTCCCATTTCCCCCACTTAACCATACATAGCCTAGACCCCTATAAAAACATTATTGACCAATGGGGGTTGGGGGATATCTCCCTTAAGGTTCATTTCCCCCACCTACATCCAAGCTACCTAATGTGCAATTTTACTACATTAGAAATTATCCCAACAAAATTAACCGCAAGTTTATCCCATTTCTATATGCACTGCTTCTCATCTGTGAACGTGTGAATGTTATTGCAACATAGCTTATAGGGTCAGACCCAAGTCAAAACTTTATTAGGAAATTTTAATGAATCCAAGCGGTCAAGTTCCATATCTAGGAAATGGTGGGTTGATTCTTAATTAATTACATTTAAGGGAAAGAAAAGATTGGTACAAAGGCGAATGAATCATGAATTGAGGACAACATATGGCATATATTTTTCACCCATGCCTCCTAGGTAATAATGTAATCATATACCTTTATCAATTATGGATTTTTATATTATGACTCTATGAATCTATACCATATCGAGATATGAATTGCATGATGATTGGTTTTCCCATGGGATCAATATCTCATTACCCTGGATCATAAACTGATCATACTAGAGAACCAATTTTGTGACCCCATATGTGGTTCAATGATTCATATCCAAAATATAATGCTATATTTTATGATATCTATGTCTAGGATTATTTTATACATGTCCATTGAGTGATCAATTAAAATAACAAACAATAAACAACTGCATAGCAATCTTAACATCCATAAAGAGACAAGCTTAATAAAAATCAAACAAAATACATGCAACGAGGCTACTCCTCGTTCCCCAGTTAAGAGATATTTGGCTCTTGTTAATGGGGATATCATAAACACAAGGAGAAGAAGGGACGATCATGTCATAAAAGATAAAAAGAAATAAGACTAGCGGTATTTGGAAATAGATCCTTGGTTCTACAATAGAAAGTTTGAAGAACTTCATGAAGAAGATTGTGTTCATCTCACCCTTTGTGCCTTATTCCACAATATAAGCTATAATAGAGAGTAGTTGGTACCTTTTTACATAAGGATATGCCTCTCCTATATAAGAGAGCCATCGGTCCACATACTTTTGACTTTGGATGGGTCAACAACATCTTTCCAAATCTACTTGTTCCGCACCAATTGATTTTCCAGTGGAATTGGGTCAGTCGGTTGGTGCTTAAGTGGTTGCACTATTCAATTCTCAATCGATCGACCTGTCAGGCAGGCTTGATACTTGATACTAATGATTTATAGTTGACCGATTGATGTGAGCAACCGGTAAGTTGGTTATTGATGAGTCTCATGGGAGATTTCTCAGTTTCTTGACCTATTTGGCCAGTCGATTGACTTGACCTAGATTTAGTTAAGATGCTTTAAGGTTGGATCAAGTGATTAGGGAAGCTATTCAATCGACTCAGGGTTAGAGGGAGATCAGTAAACTCTATGACAAATTGTCTCAATTCGGTCATCGTTCTGCTAGATGAGTCAACCGACCCGCTTGTTGTTTCAGGGACTCCTTCCGATGGACTAGTGAGACCAGTCCATTGCCAACCTATTGGGTCAAGGATGAATGTGTCTTTCAGCCTTCAGTCGCTTCCAAATTAGTAATTAAGACATGGCATGAGTCATGATGATTCCCTTCAGATGAATGAGTGTATTTCTCTACAAAAGAGTGATAATTTACATAAGAATCCTATATTTGATAATGAAAAGTGATCGAAACTAACTCAAGATAAAAAGAGGGAAATAAGAAAAGGAAATATGATAAATATAGAATAAAACATTCAATGAACGAATATATATTCATCAAGTAACATGAAACTTAAACACTTCTAGTCCTCGAGTAACACAAAATCAAAACGAGTTATCAAATAATACTAACAGCCCATCATCCTCTCTCTCTCTCAATATCACTCTTGATCTTTGTCTCCAATTTGACCATGCAATCCTGACTTATTGAAATCACAAAATGCAACCTTCTTGAATCATAATCATGACTTTGATTTCACAATCATACTTCTGTATCAAAACCTGTAATGTAACCAATACAATATTATTGATGCTTCAAATTATTCTACATGTTTTCATGAGATTTGGGACAAGAATTGTTGGTAAATCAGGATGACAGATAAGACAACAAAAACAAAAATATTAATGTTTGATTCTCGAACCAACAGATCGTGTCAACAACAATGAATCTAGGAAAGAGGGTTGCAAGAGATATATCTGGTCCTAGAGCAAGTCCAACGAATTATCGTTGTAGCAGCGTGCTTCTTCTCAAAGAAATACTCGAGCCATCATCAACAACGGTCTCCTGGTGTAACACCACGGACGGCGATTGACGGCGTCCTCCTAGCAGGTGGAAACAACGTCCACACCTCTACATAGTCCAGGCGGACCACTAGGAACTTCTTCTGCGCTACCAGAGCCAACATGTAAGAGTTGTCCCTTCTAGTCAACATGATAGCACCGACTTGCTCTCTCAATTGTCTCTTTCTAGATACCCTGCCTTTTACAGGTAGGACTTCCTCCGACTCTCTTGGTTACCACAATTAGAGAGGACAATAATTTTCTGAGCTTATTATTGTGTCTATGAAAGCTTAGACTGTCCCTTTTATATAAGCAGGCCAGGGTCAGGGGGAGTCGAAGAGACAACATTTTATAAATTTTCTAGAAGTACGAGTGGTGAACCGATTGGTTCACCGTTAAATCGATCAGTTCATAGGTGAACAGGTCGGTTCAACTACTTTTCCTTTTCAAATCACATTGACATTCAATATTCGATTAATGCACCACATGCTGTCAACACCAATCCTTAATCCAATCATATTTATCATTGAACTGGGTGGTTCACAACATGAACCGATTGTTGCATACCTTGACTCGGTTGGTTCACTAAGTGAACCACTCATTTCATGCCCTAGTTCAGTTATTCTTCAGCCAATGTTGTTTTCAATTGATCAGACACTTAAATCGGTCAGTTCACAGTCCAGTTAGCCAATTTTCAACCACATTGCTTTAAATTGAATACTTATACACTTTAGTAATTAAGTTAAACGTCATTCATGAATAAACTCCTCTTCTAGGTGCATCATATGCGTGTGGCCCTATAGGTCCCAAATTACTTTTATAGTGAATGTCCATAACTGATTTATGACATCACAAACAATGAGTGGTATCTAGAAATACATCATTGCTACCCAAGTAATTGGAAAGTTGGAGAACAACTTCAACCTACAAGCTGCGATCAATATTACCGTGATCAATTCCTTTGTCTCTGATATCCATATTGAACTTGAGGCATGGAATCGTCATCCTCTCAATGTTGAATCCATGTTCCTTGGACTAGAGAAGATTGTTTGAGATGCATGTGAGCTCACATACCACATATTGAGGCAGATGAGTATGGCCATGAATTTCTCAGTCTCTCTTATCAATTAATCAAGATATCAAACTCATGTAGGAGAGACAATATCTATCTACATCACTCACACTCAATCCCCATGTGTCACAGAGTACCCGTACATCACCTTTATGACAACCTTTATTCAAGGTCATGTTCGATGATGTCAAAGTACAACGAATAATATGTGATGGGTGTAGTGATTACAGGTCTAAGAACAGACAATCACCACTATCACTAGGTGGTGTGTCCAGTACACTGGCAATTGTTAACAGAAGAATAGAGTAACAGGAGAGCAGACGACGGTCGCCTTCTCCGTTTGTCCCTGAACAAGTTAGTGATCACGATAATTGTTAATTACATAGCAGCTGCAGCTGCAGCTGTGGCCACGTGACCAACCCATGGGCCCATTCAATGAAACCTGAAATTTGTCCGATCTTTGGACTTCAAACTAAGAGCTTGCTGGGGCCCGATGAGGATGGGCTATCTGTTCAAAGAGCCCACGGTATGACCTGGGGCGTCGCACTATGCTCCAGACGGCGGAGATTAGACTAGACAACGTAGGAACACAGCCCTGCCACTTAAGTTCGAGACAAAAGCACGCAAACATGGAACCAAGTCGCCAACCTGTAGTTGAGGCAAAAGAACAAACCTCTGGCTCCGCAGGCTCGCAGCAAGCCACTAGTTAGGGAGAGTGGAGAGAGTTGGCTTTCCGTTTGGCACCAGGGACTTGGCCAAAATAAGCTACCGTTCCTCCAACTTTCAGTGCCACAGGGAAACGTAAAACTAGTTAGAAATTTGAAGACGGGACTCGAGTTCTCGCCTAATTGCAATGACGCCATAATCATTACTCCCAACGTCCTTTACAATTCTAGAAACAATCAGGTGTATATTTAAGGCTTGGTGAAGCAAATTGCAGTAGCTAAATCATTTTGGATGTCATCATCAAACAAAGCGGTGACATAAAGCATCCTCAACCAAGCCTCCTTTATGTAGGAATAGGCTTTAAGGGGACTTGAGTGATATTTGCAGGAACAATTAAGTGAAAGAATATACAAACCAATGTGACTTGCAAGAAATAAACATGCATTCACTTCTGCATATATGTAAAGAACAATTTTGACTATTTTTTCGATAAACACAACTTTGACTATAATGGTGTTTTCAGCCGTAATGCATGAATGATAGATAAGGATAATTCCATCTTATATAGTACTTTATCAATTTGTGGGCAATTCTATAAAAAAGATATTTTTAAAGAAATAATCTTTAAATAATACTATGAAAAAGTTTATATTATGACACTTAATTATGTATTTTTTAAATTCATCTCTATAACATATGTGGCCTTTTCAAGTGGTTTTAAATGAGAGAAATGTGACGTGTGGTATTTTTGAGCGAGACATAGTTATCTACTGACAGTCAAGCATGCTAACCGTTTCATTCGGTTTTGGTTAATCCAAATGGGACTTCATTGTTATACTTTCAAACCAAAAGACAAAGGTTTAGTCCCATATTACTTGTGGTGGAGACTTCCCTCCTCCTTATATATGGACCCTTGTCCATGGTACAATTGAGGAATAAAAGGGAATAGGCCCTACGCACGCATATGGTGGGCCTTGTCAATGTGGTTTGGGTCGGTCCGGTCCGGAAACCCTTTAATCGGCCCAACGTTCATTTCATCTATAACCTGATACGGCCCGCAGGGAACCATACAAGCAGAACCGAGATGTAAAATTTGAAGCACCCAATGTAGAATCACTGCACTGAAGAAAGCCATTAAAACCATAAAGATACAAAATTGGACCAGTCTACTTGTTCGGCTTTGTTGTGAGAGAACAATAGATTGCGAGACAAATAGTAACATATGCATTTGTGATTATCAAGTGGGAGCGGGATAAATAACAGCCGCACTTCTTTAAACAAAATTCATGATTAAAGTAGAATTTGCCCATGAATAGCCTGAACAATCCGAATTTCGTCCTTGACCAGAGTCGACGCAACCCAATACCCCCAAACGAAGCTTTGGAAATCTTCAGAATTTCGAAGTGCGGTTGAGGTTTTGTTAATTGTTCCTTGCTTTTTATCTTTCTGAGATCATTTATGCTGGTATACGATTACTTGTTCCCCGTGCCCTTAATGATCTGTTTAACGTGATGATCTATACGCACGAAAGGAACTAGCGTGGTGTCCTTTCATTTCGGTGTACACATCACACCACGCCCAATGTGGTTGATAATGAGCTATATATTTATACGCCAGGGGTGAAGCGTCGCTGGCTTTCTTTTGTTCTTCTCAGGGTGAAAAATATCGTGGAAGGTGCAATAAAGCGTGGGGGCAGGTCGGATAGGTGTTGATGTCCAACTTTAGTGCCAAATTGTTCTCATCCGAAGCTAGTTGTATATAATCAAATTGCACCACCGGTATTGCCAACTAGTTATGTCGTATACACTGTTTGACGGTTAAAAGTAGCACTTAGAATAAAGAGGAGTATAACATAAGTTTGTGTTAGAATAGAAGCTTAGTCCATTTTACTTGGAGATGGAGAAAGATCAAGATGGGTGGATTAAGTTCAAAAAGGTAGAATAGTTTTTCCCATTATATAATGGATTTTCTTCCATAAACAGAAGTTTTTCACCATCATCATAATATCATATATGATATACCTCCACTGGTGTCACACAGAGTATATTATACATAGAAAAGAGAAGAAAAGGTGGACGATGGTAGCCAAGATCTTGTGATCTAATCTATATTACTATTTCTCCAAGTTTCCTTCTAATCTTTTCCATTGAATGCTCCTTTTAGGTCTGCCTTGTTCATCCAATTTAAACTTTGAAACTATAGTTGTTAGTCTGGGTTTAGACTACTATTTTTTTTGTGCTTGTATATTCTTTTAAAATCCAATCAATAAACACCTGCTTTAAGAAAATCTCTATTTATAAATGGATTCCAACTAGTTTGGAACAAGTTGTTGCTCGTGAGAATGATGAGTTGATCTTCCTCTTAAAGTCCCTCCTTTTCTTTCCATGATATTCTATTGGAGGCTAGTCCCATTCTATTTGGATAGAACACGTCAAATGACGTGACAATATTGAAAGAGGTTTAGACTAACGTTATATGACAACTAAAAAATACTGTCAATTTTTCTATTTTCTACTATTTTGTAGCCATCAACTTTAACATTAATTTCTTTTATTTTATGAAAATATGAAAAAAAATCATTGTACAACATTTTCCATTTTAATGTATTCGATGAAGATTCCCCTAACAACAATATACGTTTATCATGACATAGAAGAATCATATCGAGAAGGAAGGGAGATAAATAATAAGCTACATTGTCAATCTTTACTTAATAGTAAAACTAATCATCCAAAATACTAAATCCATAAATTTGGGGGTCATGACGTTATGATACATAAAGTTAAAAGTGTCAAACGAAGTGAAATTATTCTATTGGGTTCTACATAGCATCACTTGGTGTTGTCTTTTTGACCTAATGACCAAAGTGTGCAACCTCAAAGAAATATTTTTCTAATAGCATTTAAAAGATACTTTTTATGGTAAAGAGTGATAAAAAAAATTAAATATACCAAACCACGAGAGTGACACATTTTCCTATATCAGAAAAGTAATCAGTCTCAAGGAGAGAAACTCGTTCCAAAGAAGAAAATGTCAATAATCAATGTATGCTGTCAAAAGTATGTGAATGAGGATACATAGAGTTAATGGCACACAGACATAAAATGGACATGAAAAGGTTTAAAAATGCTACATCAAATAGTAAACACAATGGGATTTCTAAGTGGGGAGAGTGATGTGAGTCCAAAAATAGTTTAGTTCTAACTAGAAGGTGTTATATGTTCTGACTAGGAACAAAAACTAATTGATGATGATTGTAAGGAGTTGGACATAGAACTATTATTAATACATTCACAACAAGTCAATGGTCCATTTATAAAGTCATCACTCTCCCCAACAACATTGCTACATAATTTCCTACCAGATTTGCCACACCAAAAAAATCACAGGTCACTTGGAACTTCTAACTATGTTGAGAATTGTTGTTTTAGTAAGTGTTGGTGAAATTTTTTGAAAGGCATCAAGGATGTTTTGTTCATAACAAGATTGAGGGTGCTCAGACCATATATTATGTGGGATACCACTGCCGATTACAATGAAGAATTGCAAGTGTACATGAATTTGAAGACCAAGATGATGATGATATTAACTACAATACATGGGACTAATCTAGTTCATCCTCACCACTCATAAAATCATGAGATGGTCCTCATTGTCTCCCTATGCAACCTCAATTTTTTATCACTTCCATGATTTCCTAGAGACCCTAGGTTTTCCATCCTCATTGTAAGTGTATAAGATGTTAAATTATGTCTTTTCTGTTGTATATTTGGGATGTTGCAAATGACACACATGAAATTCATCAATCATTAATCTATCACATTTGTGCCACGTCAGACTAGATTCCATGAAATTTGTCCATATTATCCAACCAAATACATGTGGTGAAGATTGTACTGGCAGGACATGGAAGGAAGACAAGGGATTTGCACAAGGCACATGAGTGACAGTAGAGAGGCAGATAAAAAGGTGACCCCAACTCCAACAACACATGTTGTTCCTTGGACAATCTAGTGTTATAAATGTATGACTTAAAGGAGACATGATATGTGGATGTGGTTATAACTGCAAGTTACCAAGAAGGTAGGGATAAAACCTTTTCCCTTTATCTTTCATCATCCACACAAAACTAGATTCTACTAGTATTATCAAGTCTATTTTTTAAAAAACATTTACTAAAATATTTGGTAAAAAATCAATGGTATGTGTTGAACTTTTAGTGATAAAGTGGTGTTGTGATACAAATGTATTTGTTATCCCATGTATAAGAAACAAAAAAACTAATATAATAGTCAATAACATGTTATACTTCCTTTTCGTGGGGACTATTTAGAGCCCATATATTGGTTTTAACAATAAATTGTAGAAGCTAAGGTACTTATAAGGTTGTAGTCATTAATAAAATTGTTAAATGCCAAGTTACTGTGGGAATGGTGAGTGGGAGAATGGGGATTTTGAATCCATTTAACATCTAAATAGGTGAGGTTGAACTCGCCTCCTAATGGAGTCCTAGATTCGGTCTCCATCTTGTGTCTTTTTTTCTTATTATATACATCAAGATATTGATAATGCATATTGTTTTCTAATTATTATCACATTATACCAAATGCACTTATGAATTCTATTTGCATGTTTTAGGTATTTTGATCAAAACTGATGGAAAGGATAGAAGGAGGTTGATCCTAGGACTTCCCCAGCCTTGAAGAAGTCCAATGTGAGGCCAATAAAATCCCCATCTACCCCAAATTACCAAGGATCAAAGTTGATAAAAATCACAATGAATGGCCAAATGTGCTCATGAAACACCCAAAATGACTATGGTACTCCTTTATGGCCATGCTACAATACCTCAAAATCTAGAGAAATTGCAAATTCTTCTAGGATAAATGCATCTCGCCCCCCACTACCATGCTCATTAAAGCAACCATGGTGTGCAGATGCCAAAATGGTCAGACTCATTAGTACATAACATGCCTTTAGTGTCGGGTTTTTAAGGCCTTTAGTGTCAGTTCTAAAGCGACACCTATGAGGGTGCCACTAAAAGGCCAACCGTTACGCGTCAGTTCTCAAACTGACGCCAAAACCCTTCGCTCGCCACCGAAAACACGTCAGTAGGGGGTATATGCGTCAGTTATTAGGATCGAAACCGACGCCACATACCTTCGCGCCACAAAAAGGGCGCCATCTGGGGCACTATAGGTGTCGGTTTCTTAGTGACAACCGACGCCGTATCACCCCCTACCACGGCCGTGCTGACCAGCACGTCCGTGCTGTCTGGCCACTAGGGAAATCGACGTTGGTGACTAGTAGGGAAACTGACACTATTATCCTATGTCGTCGGTTGTTTGGTCCGCTGCCACGGCCATGCTGGCCAGCACGGCCGTGGTGTCTAGCCTCATTAGGGAAATCGACGTCGGTTACTAGTATGGAAACCGACATTGTAACCTTATATCGTCAGTTTTGTTCAAATAACCGACGTCGATGTTTTTTTTGTCAGTCTACAGACCTACTGTGGCTGGTCGCAGGATGAGAAACTTGCAGTTCAGTTATGAACTGTAGGTTTTACGACATCCATTGATATCAGCCAACAACATGCCACAAACCTACAAACATTTTATCTCTTTTCACATTCAGACACATGTAGAAACGCATGTATTGATGATTTTCACACACAATTCATAAAAATTCATTCACATTGTCATCATTATCAACAAAATCATATATTCAAACCTTCTTCATATAGAAGTCACAATGAAGGGAAGCATGATACAGATACAATACATAAAGTGCAGCATGCACAAGTGTTTCAGATTCATATAACAACATGACAAACTAACACATATATAGTGCATAATAACAACAATGCTGAATTTACATACAACACTATAGCTTAGTACATATATATAGTGGGACTAAGGTGACGATCCCACCTGCTAAAACAGGTTACTGACAACTACATGTTATGACTGGGAGGTCGTGATTCAACAACCGTATGCATTAGTAGGAGGACAAACAGATTTCACCACGAGTTAACATTGAAGAAGGTCTACTAACCTACACTGAGCTAAACAAGTTTATCAGTACTAGCCTAAGGCACAAGTACCATTTATCAGGACAATGACGGTGGTGGAAGCTTAGTGGCCACTGCACGTTCAACTGGCCAGTGGCCACTAAGCTTCCATGACCATCATTGTCCCGACGAACGGTACTTGTTCCTTAGGCTAGTACTGATAAACTTGTTTAGCTCAGTGTAGGTTAGTAGACCTTCTTCAATGTTAACTCATAGTGAAATCAGTTTGTCCTCCTGCTAATGCATACAATTGCTGAATCACGACCTCCCAGTCGTAACATGTAGTTGTCGGTAACCTATTTTAGCAGGTGGGATCATCACCTTAGTCCCACTATATATATGTACTAAGCTATAGTGTGGGATGCTTGCTTTCTCTCCGACTGTTGCGCTTTGGATTTACAAAGCAATGTCGATGGCCTGCATAGCTATGTCATGGCCATCCTGCATAGCCTTTAGTCTTTGTCGAATGCCTACAAATTAAATAGAATTTCTATTAACTAGTATCCAAAAAATTTGATAAAAAACACACTTACATAATATAATTATAAATGAACATATAGATAGAAACCTCAGGGATATATTCTTAAAACTTACATTGTCAGGTGGTGCAAGCACGTCCTCACCCTCACAGTGATCATCAGCATGGTCATCATGGGAACATAATAAAAATATAAACATCCATGCCTCTAATATTGTGATCTTTTATCAATTAACAATCCTTCATTATGATCCCCGCGAACATACAAGTCATTGTCATCCCCAACTTCAATGTTTGGTGGTGTTGGCAACCCAACTGAGAATGGATTGGAGTCATCATACTTATCATAGTACTCTTCTTCATCTATAGGATCTTCAATGAACTGTCTTTTACCATGAAGAACAACCGACCATTTATCATTTGCAGGATCATCGATATAAAATACTTGTTTTGCCTGTGATGCCAATATGAATGGTTCACCCTTCTCGCCAATCTTTTCAAAGTTCACTAACATGAAACCCAATTCATCTACTATAACTCCTTTGTTGTTGTCAACCCAATTACATTTAAAGAGAAGAATTCTAAAATCTACATAGTCAAACTCCCATATGTCTTCAATGGCACCGTAATATGACATTTTAGCTTCACGTGGACTTTTATCTTTTGCACTTGCAAAATACATAGTCGACGCTTGAAGGGTGACCCCGCTATTTTAGACGACACTCTTCTCATCTTGACGCTTTGTGTAATATGAGAAACCATTTATGTCAAACCCTTCATAAGACATAACATTCAATTTTGGTTTAAAGGCAAGGCATTTGATGGTTTCAGTAACATTATCTGGTGTTTTAGATAGTTGATGTAAGACTTTATCTTCAAACAACTTAATAAATGTCTTGTTATGCTCTCTAGAAAGCCACATTGAATTGGATCGATGATATTGTCTCTTGATGAAATTGGTATGCTCCTCGATATAAACACTCACTTCGTCGATGTTGTGTAAAATATACAAGTGACCTTGCTCCAACTGCTCACGGCTGATTACTTTCACCCGTGCTCCCAAAACTCCTTTGCCAAAATGCTCCTCAATATTCTTGTCATTCACGGGAGCGTCATTACCAATCAGAAAGTCATTGCAAAAATCCATAACCTCTCTCTCAACATAACCCTCAATAATACTCCCTTTAGGCCGATAACGGTTTTGAACATCACCTTAAAAAAGCTCATGTATCGTTCAAAGGGATACATCCAATGCAAGAAAATTGGTCCCAACATTTTCACTTACCTAGTCAAGTGGACAACAAGATGTACCATGATATCAAAGAACGACGGAGGAAAATACATCTCAAGCTGACATAGGGTAACAACCACTTCTCTTTGCAAATTATTGAGAGTCAATAACTTTGCTACACAGACTGTTGAAAAAGAAACAAAGTCTGGTGATTGCAAACCTTACATGCTTCGGCAATATAGATCTAATTGCCACAGGCAATATTTGTTGCATTAGAATGTGACAATCATGAGATTTAAGACCTATCAACTTCAGATCTTTCATTGATACCAATGTACAAATGTTGGACGAGTAACCCTGTGGCACCTTAACATTTACCAAGCATGCACAAAATGCTTTCTTCTCCTTTCTAGACAACGTGTAACAAGCGGGAGGTAAGTATGTTCTTTTATTACCCATTTCACGTAATTCTGTTAATTTTGACCTTATTCCCATTTCACGTAGGTCCATTCTGGATTTTATCCCATCTTTAGTCTTTTCTGGTATATTCAACAGAGTACCGATGACGCTGTCACATACATTTTTATCAATGTGCATGACATCGATACAATGCCTGACTGTCAAAGAACTCCAATAAGGAAGATCCCAAAATATCGACTTCTTCTTTAATAAAGACTTGTCACTCCTTGTGGCCATCATACATTGTGATCTCTTACCAAATTCATTGGCTATGTCTTTCACTCTTTCATAAACATCCTCCCCTGATATAGGTTTAGGTGCACTACGTTCCTCATTCCATCCATTGAATGCTTAGCGCAACCTATGATACGAATGAAATTTTAGAAGAAACCTTCGATGAGAAAGATATACAGTCTTGCCGCCGGGTTTTAGTCGTATTGAATTAGTATTCTCTTCACATATAGGACACGCTTTAGATCCTTTGACACTATATCCAGACAAATTCCCATATGCTGGAAAGTCATTCACAGTGCAAAACAACATAGCGTGCAAACAAAATGTCTCTCTTCGTAAAGCATCATAGGTCATCACACCTTTACCCCAGAGTTTCTTTAAGTCATCAATCAGAGGTTCAAGATAAACATCGATATCATTTCCAGGTTGTTTAGGGCCCGATATCAACAACGACAACATAACGTACTTATTTTTCATACACAACCAGGGAGGAAGATTGTATATAACAAGCATGACTGGCCAAGTGCTATGTTGGCTGCTCAATGTCCCGTACGGATTCATCCCATCTGTACAAAGCCCAAGTCTTAGATTCCTGTCCTCTTCACCAAATTCAGGGTACAATAGATCAATCTTCTTCCACTGTGGGGAATCAGACACATGTTGTAGGATCCCATCATCATTTTTCTTAACATCTACATGCCACCTCAAATTCTTTGCATCTATATGATTGGAAAACAAGCGTTGAAACCGTGGTATTATAGGTAGATACCACATCACCTTAGCGGGAGAACCAATTTTGGACTCCCCCAAAGTCATCAATTTATACCTTGACACACCACATTTCAGACAATCTTTCAAATTCACATAGTCCTTTTGAAATAATACACAATCATTCGGGCATGCGTGTATCTTCTTGGCCTCCATTCCCATTGGGCACAACAATTTCTTTAACCGGTATGTTGAGATTGGTATCTTGTTTCCTTCAGGAAGAATTTCTTTCAACAAAGACAACAATGACGTGAAGCTTTTGTCGCTCCATCGATTGTTAGCTTTTAGTTTATACAATCTCAACATAGTGCTAAGCTTCGTAAACTTACAACCCGTGTATAATGGTATCTCATCATCATGTACAATGTTTCTAAACATGGGAGGTGGATCGGTGTGCTCTACCCCACAACTATCCAGCATCACATCAACAATGTCTACTGGAACTGGTTCATTCACATCTACGTCATGGGAGGCAATTTCTTCTTCCACACAAGCACTGCTATTGACATCCACTGGTTTCAGGTTTGAAATCTCTCCATGCCAGTGCCATTCTGTATAGCCTTGTACAATCCCATTGTACATGACATGACTTCTGATTTCGTCACCAGTACTGACTTTTGAGTTGTTACCGCAATGCCTACATGGACAGTAGAACCTATCTCCAGGTTGTTTCCTATGTTCCTCGGCAAATCTAACAAACTGATCAAGACCAAAAATAAACTCTGGGGTGCAGCGATTGCGAATGGACATCCATGATCTATCCATTCTCTGATCAAAGAGAAAATAAGTATATATTACAACAAGATTAGGGTCTAGGGTAAACAGATTAGAGTTTATGGTTAAAACTTTAGGGTTTAAACATGTGATGTCATTCTTAAATGTGTACCACCTATCTCATTCTTGAAAACTTAATCTCACTAGTAAGTGTATAATGTGTATTGGGTTTTCAAGAAAATTTCGGCAACATTTCCCCGTTGTTCTCCAAGTACGTACATATGTACTTAGAGAACAAACGGGGAAATGCTGCCGAAATTTTCTTGAAAACCCAATACACATTATACACTTACATCCTAAGTGAGATTAGGTTTTCAAGAACAATCCCAAACTGGGGACTATCCAAGATTTACTCCTAATGAGTAAATCTTAGATAGGTTTCTAGGCCAACAAATACAACACCGATTCCTTGTTCACAACCCCATTCAACACACAATTTCTTATAAAAACATTTGTGGACAGCCATAACAACAAATCAATGCTTCCTAAATTAATCAACATTAATAGATTATGAATGTTTAGATGTATTTAAATATAAATCCCTAAATTTAAATAATGTGATTAATAAAAAATCATTAGATGAACGAGTGGATAAGTAAATACAAATGAATATTTAAGTAAATACAAATGAATATTTAAGTAAATACAAATCAGAGGGCGAGACAGAGGGTTTTTGGGGATGTTTACCTCTGTTTGAGCCCAGTCAGGCATCTTACTCTAGAGCAGGGAGAGAGGCGAGACAGATGGGTGCATGTGGAAGCCAAACGGGAAGGCAGAAGGTCGTCGAGCTCCTAAACTGTAATGGAAGTGATCATTGAAAACATAGTTCTAATAAGGATAAAAGAACATTTATAATGAAATTTATCAGTAATTTCTAACATTCAATAACCAAGCCAATCATCAATTCAGTTAGAAGCATTCATGTAGCAAATTTCAATTCCATTCATTAATCTCTTTTTACATCCACACATAGGGGTTGGTGTACCCCTAAACAGTAACTAAACAAAGGGGTTGGTGTACCCCTAAACATGTGCATAATTAAAATAACTATTAATACAGACAAGTCTAGATAGATAGACAACTAAATACTACACCAACATGGTCCCGCATCAGTAACTTCGAGGACTTATCATTGTGGCGATCTTCTCCTGAAGTTCAGAAAAGAAAGCAGCCATGAGTAATGATTGCTTTCAGACAAAAAGTGTAAACACAAATTTTTTGTCTTGACAATTATATTTGTTAATTGGACCTACCGTGGCCTTTTTTATGATGTTGTGTCGCGGAGCTCCTCACTGTATTTAGACAAATATGAACTGACAGGGGCCTTATAATCAGATTCGTCATGGATGATATCCTCCGTTGTGCGCTCATACCGCAGTAGATGATTGGGGGTCTCACAGTTGATGTTGGTTATTCAAACGTTGATGGTATTATGGCCAACCGGACGGAGAAAAAGCCTGTCGCTATGGCCCACATGTATCTTTCCAATCCAATCACGCCAACAGGAGTTTGATACAAGATTTCCCGCCAAATCATACTCAACATCGATAACATGTGAATAATTGCCAAAATTTAGGGTCATTTCACCAGGCTTGTAGTGTCTTCCTTTTAGAAAACGCCAATGTTTGGGTATGGCCAATTGGTTTAAGGAACGATCATCTAGGATGATGTCCAATTGTTCTTCAATAGGGAACGTTAACATTGACATAGAGGCCCAGTTCATAGTGACTGTTGTGGGTGGAAAGAGACTATATAATATTAGTATTAACAAAGTGTACGTAAGTACATATAAAGTTGTTATATATTTTCAGAAAAAGTGTAAGTACATATAATGATGTTATAATTTTTTAGACTAGTATTTTCTATAATTTGATGTATCTTGGTATTTCATAAAATGAGGTGACACTTATAATCTATTTGTTTAATCAACACTCATATTTAGTTTTATGAGTACATGACACTATGTTTGAAATACTTTTTAAAAGGATAAAAGAACATACTTATAATAAGGACCCAGGCACATTCTAATCATTTTGAAGTGAATCAGAAAATGAACAGGAGCCTGGCTCCTATCCACTAGTAACATCAAAAAAGTCAAACCTAAAACTGGAAATGCACACTACAAATTTTAGCACGATCATGTATGAATGCAAAACAATACTGAACTGAATTAGGATCAATCATAGGGATTGGTTAACTAAATTATCATTGACATCTACTTGTTTAAAAAATAGGTTAAGCCAAGGTCAACACACATCAACAACACACATTAAAAAATAGGTTAAGCCAAGGATGAATTGAGGATGCAAACCTAGTTAATTGGAGGCTTTACCTCTAGCAGTGGCAGTGGTGATGATAATGGCAAGCTCTGGTTCCGGCTGCAGCTATTGGCGCTGGCTACTGGCGCTGGCTCTGGTTCCAGCTGCTGCTGTTAGTGCTGGATACTACTAGCACCGACGAGAGGAGGACTGGCTGGAGGAGAGGACCAATGATGGTGGCGGCTCCACAAACGGTGAGCTCCAAGGAGGCGGCGAGCTCCACGAACACCGGCGAGCTCCACAAACGGCAAGCTCCACGGCGGCGCTTCACAACGGCGGCAAGGAGATCGATGCTTCATGGCGGTGCTTCACGACGACGCTTCACGGCGGCGCTTCACGGCAGCGGCGAGCAAGGAGATCAGCGGCGGTGAGCAAGGAGAACGCTGGAATCGCCAGACCCTAATAGCCGATTGCAATCACAGAGAGAAAGGGGAAGAGTCGGGCTCACTCGCGTGATATTAAGTTAACATTCGGTGTTGGTTATTCAACAAACTGACACATAAAACTAACAGTGTCGGTTAACAACACAAACCGACACCTGTGCCCAATGATAATCGCCAGTTTTAAGTAGAAAAAAACTGACGTATATATACATACGTCGATTAAAAAATTGGTTCTCAATTAGTGACCATCGCCGTCGGTTGTTTTTGACAATCCGACGTTCAAAGGGTGTGAAAATTTTCGTGCGAAGAGTGCGGGAAAACCCATACGTGTTGGTCATAGTTATAAAATCGACGATCAAAATGTGCCCAATTTCTGTTTTTTGAATAACCTTTCGTCGTTGGTTTTTTAGTTAATAACTGACGCCATAGTTAAATTTTTGGAGGTAATTTTTTTTGTTGGAAATTTTCGAATTGGCGGTTAATTTTCGACGTCGGTTTGTTATTAAGTAATTGACACCGAATAAAAGCGATACCTGTGTCTGGTCGCCCTTCAGAGATTGATGTCGGCTTATTTTATACACCGACGCTGTATAGTTTAGGTGTCGGTGTATTAGAACAACCGAAACCTATAAAAGTGACGTTATAAGCCATTTCTGTAGTAGTGACTACTCACTAGGGACATGGTAGAAGATCTTAAAAATGATTGTTCCCTTGAACACGACTCTCTCCTACTCCATCCACCATCTCCATTGTATTTACCATGGTCATGCTACCCTTATGACACTACATCAAATCTACCATGCAAAATTTCTACTAGAAGCCTAAAATCCACCACCAAATGACCATGCCTATTCCAGATGACCACAACCATTTTACAAGCTTCCCACCACAACCATAGTTCCCTTGAACCTTATCTATTTTCCCAATGATCTTCCCATTCCTCCCACTTAAATATAGATACCCTAGACCCTTAAAAAATCTTATTGGCCAATGGGGGTTGGGGGTTATCTCCCTTGGGGTTCATTTCCACCACCTACATCCAAACTACCTGATGTTCAATTTTACTACATGAGAAATTATCCCAAGGAAACTAACATCGAGTTTATCCTATTTCTACATGCAATACTACTCACCTGTGAATATGTGAATCTTATTGCAACATAGCTTATAGGGTCATACCCAAGAGAAGGAAATTTTAAATGAATCCAAGATGTCAAGATCAATATTTACGAAATGGTTGGCTGATTCTTAATTAATCAAATTCAAGAGAAAGAAAAGATTGGTACAAAGATGAATGAATCAAGAATTGATGAAAACATGGCATATATATTTCACCAGTTCCTCCTAGGAAATAATCTAATCATTATAGCTTTCTCAATTATGGAATTTTAGATTACAACCTAGTGAATCTATAACATATCAAGATATAGATTGCACAACAGATGGTTTTCCCATGGTCTCAATATCTCATTACCCATGGATCATGAACTGATCATCCTAGATAGCCTATTTCGTGACTTCATTTGTGGTTTAATGCATCCTATCCAAAATATAATCCTCAATTTCATGATCTCTACATCTGGGATTATTTTTGACATGGTCATTGAGTGATCAATTAAAATAACAAACAATAAATGACTGAATAGCAATCTGAGCATCCATAAAGAGACACGCTTAATAAAAATAAAATCAAATACAGGTGATGAGGCTACTCCCCGTGCCCTATTGAAGATACTACTAGCTCATATTCATTGGAATAGCATAACAATAAGGAGAAGAAGGGAGGCTCATGTGACAAAAGATAGAAATAAATAAGACTAGTGGTATTTGGCAATAAATTATTGGTTATACAATAGAAATTTTGAAGAACTTCATGAATAAGATGATGTTCCTATTTTCTTTTGCGCGTTGTCCCAAAATATATACTAGAATAGGGAGTAGTTGGTGCCTTTTTACATGAGTATATGACTCATCCATACAGGGGAGCCAGCGGTCCACATACTTTGAGTTTGTATGGGCCAACAATGTCTTTCCAAATCTATTTGTTCCACACCAATTGATTTTCCAGTGTAATTTTATTTATCTGTTGGCACTTAAGTGTTTGCACTGTTGAATTCCCAATCGATTGACCCGTTGGATGGGCTTGACACTTGATATCGACGATTTTTTGGTTGGCCGGTTGATGTGGGCAACCTGTGAGTTGGTTGTTGATGAGTCTGATAGGATATTTCTCAGTCAGTTGACCTATTTGGCTAGTCAATTGACTTGACCTTGCTTTGATTAAGATGCATTGAGGTTGGGTCGAGTAATCGGGGAAGCTAGTTGATCAACTTCAGGGTCACATGGAGATCAATAAACTCTGTGACAGATTGTCCCAATGTGATTGTCATTCCTCTAGGTGAGTCAATAGACCAACTTGTTGTTTGGGGGATTCCTTCCATTGCTTGGCCAACTGATGGACTAGTGAGACAAGTCAATTGACCAACCTTCTGGGTCAAGGATGAATGTGTTTTTGAGACTTCAGTCACTTCCAATCAGTATTGAGACATGGTATAGCCATGATGACTCCCTTTAACTGAATGAGCGTATTTTCCTACAGAAGAGAGATAATTTCCATAAAAATCCTAAATTTGACAATGAAAAGTGATCAAAACTAACTCAAGCTAAAAAGTGGGAAATAAGCTAAGGAAATATGATAAATATAGAATAAAACATTCAATGAAAGTGGGAAGAACATATATTCAACAAATAACTATAAACTTAAACATTTCTAGTCCTCGAGTAACACAAAATCAAAACAAGTTATCAAATAATACTACCAGCCCATCATCCTCTCTCTCTCAATATCACTTTTGATCCTGCATTCAAATTTGACCATGCAACCCTGACTTCTCAAAATCACATAATCCAACCTTCTTGACTCTTTATCATGACTTTATATCACAATCATACTTCTATATCAAAACATGTAATGTAATTAATATAATATCATTGATGCTTAAATTTTTTCTACATATTTCTATGAGATTTAGGACAAGAACAACATTTAACCATATACGGATGTATTGGTTGTATTTTTCTTACCCCTAGGTTGAAGAAGGAGTGGATAGAGGTATGCAAGAAATAATTTGTGAATCGCTCCTCTATCTGACTCGAGATTTCTTTTAATTTTTGCAATTACATTAATTGCATTTTTTCCCTAAGCATGTTGGTGTCTTTTTTTATTGGTAGTACACCCTTACTACATAGGAGGGGTATGGAATAATAAAAGAGAGTGATGGAGAGATATCCATCCCAAACATATGGTTTGGAACACTTTTGTATTTTAGATTGTTTTAGGTAGATGGAGGGGTAAGACGATGATGGAAGAAGGGTAGTGTAAGACCCCTGACCTTGCTTAAATTTTTGAACATGATAAATTACCATAATTGAGTGCTTTAAATATTAATATAACCTTTTTATATATTTTGGTATCATGTGACAAGCTTAAGTTTCAAATTAGGCCCAACTTGGACATTGTTTGTGTAAGTTATGCAATTTTAAGCACATTTTGGATGTTTATACAATTTACCCAAATCTGAGGCTTTACTTGAAATTTGTCACATGAATTATAATCCTTGTATGTTTACTTATCATTCTTGAGCTTTTGGTCCATGGGGTTCCTAGTTGAACCTTAGTTTGGAGGTGTTTCTTTTCAAGGGTATTTTAGAGTTTACCCCTTTATGGATGAGCTACCTTTAGAACTATCGACCAATGGTTTATTTGAATGGCTTGGAAAGCCAAAAAATGCTGGTTAAGCAGGTCTCCATGAATAGTTGAGAAGTTTCTTGTGTGGCTGCTTGTATATCCATAAAAGATTAAGGCCATGGACACATGGAGAGCTACTAGGATACCTCAAGCTTTTCTTTTTCCTTATCCATAAGCCTTATATACCTTTCCTTTAGCTCAAATATGAAACTTTTAGAATCTAATTGCTTCCCTCATCTCTAGAAATTCATCTTTTACCTGTTTGGGGGCGAATAGAGTGCCCAAGGTATAAGAAGATAGAGAACCTTATTGTTGGAGCATTTAGGTTTCGAATCTACCCTTTTCTAGGGTTTGTAAAGCTTCCTTTTGGTGATCTTGACTTAAACTAGTAAGTATCTCCTTCTCTCTTTAGTTTCTTTTTCTATTACTCTTCTTCCCACCTTATTCATGGATAAAATCTTGTTGTTACATGGTAAAGTTTTCTCTAAAGCTCAAGGAACTTATGTTTCTTGCTCCCTTCACCTAGGGTTTACTCCCTTTCTTAGAAGAGAAGCATGCGTGGCCGAATTCAGACCTAAAGCTAGGGTTCTTCACCTTATTTGCTCGAATTTTCTTTCTACTTGGACTTTGATCTTTTTCCTAGAGATGATTTTTATAACCCTCTTCACTTTTATTGCTTACTACAAGCTTGTTTACTCGTGTTCTTACTCTAAAATGAAGATCTATGCATATAAAAGCTATTCTTGCTTAGGATTTCGATTTTTTATGGTGTTTCTTGATTAGTTTCCAAATCTATATGAACCTGAAATCATGTTCACGACCTTCCTGAGGTAAAGGAATATTTATATTAGGTCCACATGCAAAATTGTGGTGCTAAGTACCTATCAAACGATGGCAAGTGTTTTTAGGATGATTTTCAACTTTATAGATGAATTAATAGATGACTTTATATTAGAACCAATGGATATTCCTATACGGAAATAGACGGTGATGAAAAATGGTTTCAAACGAATGGTCACACCTTAGGTCAGTTATAGACTCTTTTGGAATCTCAATGATCAATGGTTTAGTGCCCTAAAGATGGTATGAACCAATGGCAATTTTTTGTCCAACATTCGATGGTGTTCAATGATGGTAGTATTGACCATCAGTCACAACTAATGGTGGTTCAGGTTACCACATTATGGTGTAACTAGGTATCATGAGTTTCTTTAATTAAACCCTAAACTGATGGTTTCTTTTGTTATATGATCCAAGGGTTAAACCTACATATCAACATATAGTTTTAAAATGTTAAACCTGATGCAATGGTTGTGAATGGATGCTTCAACATCTGAAGGTTGTAGATGGATGCTTCAACATCCATTGGTTGTGAATGGATGATTATGGTTTAGAATGAAGTATATAGTATAATTTTTTGATTCTAATGCTGAGAATTCAATGGTCAATACCCTTAAATTTGTAGTCTTACCTTTGGCCTCGGGTGGATATAATCGATAATCACCATAATGAATTAATGGGTAAACTTAATGAAGTATAGCTTGTTACACCTAATTCTAATGTATCTAAGTGATGGTGATTGATTATGAATAGCCCCCTTTAATGGTTAATAAAACAATTGAGTAATCTTTTATGGTGGTTGAAACCCTAATATTCTATAAATTTGATGGTTTCACCTTGAGTTATAGTTGGATCCATACTTGAGGATAATATGTGATTTGATGGTGATGCTTCACCTTGTGTATCCATAATTTGATGGGGATGCCATGAGTTAGGGTTTGGGTATGAATGTTGATTTATAGAATCAATGTGACTTATCTTGTTATTCTTAACCCTAATACCATTAGGTAATGGTGATTGAACATGATTAGCCTATGATTAATGATTAATAGAGTAATGGAGTATTCTCTTATTATTTTTGAAACCCCAATATACTATAAATATGATGGTTACACCTTGAGTTATGCATGGATCCATACTTGAGGAAGGTATGGAAGGTGATGGTGATGCTTTTTCTATGAGTTCGGGTCTGTGTATGAGTGTTGAACTATAACTTCAATGTAATCTAAACCTAACCCTAATGTAAATAGATGTTAGTGGTCAGTTATGGTATCCTTTCTTGAATGATTAATATAATGATGGAATATCCTTCCTAATGATGGATTGTAACTCTAATGCGTTAATTGGTGGTCATCATTGCTTTATGATTTATGTGGTCATCATTGCTTTATGATTTATTCTTTCATATGATGAACTTATACACTATAAACGTGATGATGTACAATCATATATATCTTCCTTATATGTTGACATAATAAAGGAATGCTCTTAATTTCTAAGATGATCCTGCAATGTTATCTTGTGAACATCTTTTAGTTCTTTAATTCAATATCATGTTGAGCCCATGTATTACATGTGTGGTGATGCTTAATGAAGCCTTATCATAAGGCATCAAAAGAAAATGATGAACTTTTAGGGAATGATGTGATGGTATTAATGACCTTTGAGCATGGTTGAACCCTGAATGAGGTATAATACTCTTATTATTGACAAGGGTTGATACCCTAGTATAATGTGATAAGGATTGATATCCTGTCATGATAATGTAATGATGAGTATGGTCTCATGAATGTCAAGTGAATAGTACCTTGTGATGTTGAGATGAGAAATTATGTCTCACACAATATATATCTTCTGAAGTTGTTATATATCAATGCTTGCTATAAGTGAATTAGGGTTTGTATGTCCACTCATTTGATGAAATCTTAGTTCATCCAAATGACAATAACTAATCAAGTGAAACCCTAAACATGTAGTGCCCTATGCCATAGATCCATATAAGTGTCAGAATTTGCCAGATGGTGAAACAAGTATTCCTAAGGAAACTTGAAGTGCATACTGTTGAGTTTGCGGGGTGCTTGTCATCCTGAACCCAAGAATTTAGGGAGGATGATTGTGTCATGCCTATCCCTCTTTTTTAGAATGATTGTGGTCGGGTCTAGGTGATTATAACATGATGTGATTGGAAGACAACAACGGTTGTACTAAGTGATTGGTGTTTGAATACCCTGGTTGTCAGTGTCATGACATGTACCAAGGTGGGCTAGTTATAGGAGTATATGTCGTTGTTTTGTAGTTTGACTATATGTCACTACGATGCAGACTCGTACTGACCGAGTATGGAGAATATCATGGAGTCCGACTCTTCTTAGATCTTATATGGAACTGATTTTCACCAAGCGGTGGTTAGTTGGACTTTAGGTGGTACGACTCAAACTCCTCATGGGTTAGTAAAAGATATAATATAGCCGTGTAGTATATCTATTTAGGGTTATACAAAGCACTTCACATTGGATGATAACTCTTGTTTTTTATTTTTACATAGAAATGATGTTTAATGGATTAAAAAGTCAGTAGATATGCTTATGTTGTGGATATTCTCATATTATAGATGTGTACATACAATAGCCATGTTTAAGTTGATACATATTCTACCACTGTAGGCTATGGTTATGACATTAGTTACCACATGTTGTTAGCCATTCTTATATTGCTAGCTATGTCTCTATAATTAGAGATGTCTATATTACTAATCATGCTTATGCAAATAGTTGTGAGTATGTTGTTAGTTCTACTTATGATGTAGATATGTTCAACCAGTTAGACATACTAATATTGTTAGCTATGCTTATGTTTCCAGACTCATTCATAATGATAGAGATGCTATGCTACTAGACTTACTAATGATGATAGTTAAACACATGCAAATGAATAGTTATAATGTTATCAAGGTAAAAGATGACAATCAAGCTAATGATGATAATTGTTATCTGCTACTTTATGTATTTTTTTAATCATCATTGTTGCTAAGTATTTGTCTTATATGTGTTTAATCTGCTTAAACTATTTAATTGCGTAACCTATTGTAATCAATAAGTGGTGTTGAGAGTTATATCTCTCATTGGAATATGGGTCTCACTTGAGGGTCACTACAACTTTTTAGGTGATCGGCAATAGTGGCAGCAGCCCCGTGGCAGCGAGGAGGAGTTGTGATGCTGGACCCTAGAGAAGGTTGTTTAGATGTCTAGTATGTCCTAGAGTCATCCTTGTACTCCCAGGTCAGAGTAGAAAAGTTTGTATACGATGTTTTAATTGAATCGAGCTTTTTTTAGCATGTTGATGCTTATTTATGTGGCATATATGGATAACATTCTCCTGTGTATATATGTTTTGGATAAGGCCATAGAACAAATTGTATCAGATTCTTGGTATAGTATGAATATAAGTAATATGTTGGGCTTCAATGAAAATGTTTTTGAGCATGTTGGTGATGTTGAAATCAGTTTTAATTAGCCCTTTTTCTGCTATGTGATTATTTAATGATCGATCATGTTATATGTTTTGAGTAACCTCATTTAGTGTGATGGGTTCTCACATGTAGAAGAGGCTGAAATTGAGAAATTCATATATTAAAATTCAGAACGCTTGAACAATCATAGCAATGAAACCAATCATATCATGTAGCCTACAAAATAATGGAATTTCCACACAATTCTAGACTAATCAATAATGGACACATGCACTTGATATCATTTAATACCATATGACTGAACATCATTTCCATGGAATGATATAAATAGTGTCCCTAGGTGACCTCATAGATTCTAACATTGATAATTTCTTGAAATCATGTCAAATAAGGTCTTTCTTCATTTAGGGAGGTCAAATGATGAAATAATGCTAAAGAGTGAAAATACAAATATGTAAATGAAACTGGGACAGCTAGATATTGGCCAATTACCTTGAAATTTTAACATGAAAAAAAGCAACAGAATTTGAAAAATGCATGAAAAGTGAAAACAAAAAAATAAAGATAGTGTAGGTGGAGCACAGATGTACCACCCACACTCCAGCCCAAATTTTGAATTTTTCTTGTCCTCGAGAAAAAAAAATTCATAATTAAGGTGAGAAAATGGACTAGAATGGACAACATGACAAAGGTGGTCCCTATGGCATTGTCACTAATGAAAAGACTCCCAAGATAACTGATCAGACCAATCTTGGTCCTTAGATGTCGGGGGAGGGATATCATATCTAGTAGCCATTGTATACTACTTCCCCAATAGTGAAAAGGGGGAAGGGGGTATGTCTGATCGGTTCTAAAATCTTGGTGATGAGTCTATGTATTAACATAGTTGCCTCACTTAACATGGAACTATTCATGTGTCTCTTGCATCAAATAAATTTGATTGAGCTGGTGGATCTACCTCTGTTGTTCCCGATCTGTACATGTATGGACATCCTTAATATGATCTAGCTATTGTTTTATCTTGGGAAAGCCAAAGGGGTCAAAAGAGATGGTAGTGTTTGGAACATACCGCTTGGTGTGACATTGAGTAGGCTCAAGATTCTCACCTTCAACTAGATGACATTCTATGTGATTCTATAAACTCATGATATCATAATAGGATTAAAAATGATCATATCATTTCTTTCAAGGGATAAAGTGTCATGTGTTTCATCATCTATGAAATAATAACACATTAGCATAATTTTTATTTTAACCAGTCGACTGGGGGACAACTCATCCCTTATGAGTTGGGTACAGGCTGGTGGGATGTAACCTACCTCAAGTAAGCCAAATCTCTAAGGGCACAAATTCTAAAGGGAGTAAAAATTCCTAGATCAACTCTAGTGCTATGTTAATTGTTTAATATCATCCAACAATTATGAATTAGAGGTGGTGAAATTTCAAAAGGCAAGAATGTATTATAAAATAGTTTAGGGTTCAACACCAATCAAGATGTATAGAATTTAAGAGGGAAAATAAATAACTCAATAAGGAAGTTGAGAATCTAATACCTCATTATCCAAGAATTCAAAGATCACAAAATTTCTCCAAGAGAGAGAGATCTACAAAGTATAATTTAATTTGGTTATCATGTAGCGTGTAATGAATTAATATTTTCCTAATTGGAATAAGCTTCCCCATCTAGGATTATTATTATTTTAGTGTTCTTCTATTAACACTCTTTCTAGGGTTTCTAGTTGAACTTATCATATGTGTATAATTATTGTTACTTGTAATTGTATAATATTATTTATCATATAGATAATGACTACGTTGTAGTCCCAATGTTCTAACATATTCTCTTTCTCTTATATTTCCCAACATAAGTTCCATAGTGGTAGTTGATTCCTTCATTCAATTCATATAGGGCAATGATTACATCATGAAATATTTCTTGTGATTCTAAGTTATTAGATATAGAGGTTGCATAAAAAAATTCTAAGAAATTTTAATTTATATAAAAATACACCCATTGGGTCCAAGTGACTGAATATTTGCTATTAATTTGTCCAAGTATCTTTACTATCCATTCTTAAATATTAACTCTCCAACACGTATAGTGTAACTATGTAGATATATCCAGATTAATTAGCTACTTGAAATTTGATATATCTTTCTAAATACTATCAATGAATGAATATATATTTATATGTTTATGATATAGGTTTTATCTCTATTCAAAACTATATTGTCATCTAGAGTAGTTTCCCTCAAATATTAACTCATCAACATTACTATTTGTAAACCAACTTCCTCATTGAGTTTATGTATATTAAATAAAAATTTGTTCAATCTTGGGAAATATTTATACATACTTTTGGGATCTATTTTTTAAATTCTGAATACCATCATCCATATATATATATATGTATATATATGTATGTACGAATGCAACTATGTATATATCTATGTTTTTTGGTTCACATATGACAAATATAAAGATAGAAGATAGACTAGGTTATATTAACTTTCCTTACATATCACATACTTTAATGCATAGCTAATTTCATGTCTAAATATTATCACTATTTGACTTTGTTCAAATTTAAAATACATTAGATACATATGTTGAACTTTGAAACTTGCCATCTAGTTATCTATTATATGAATCTTACGTTTTAAATAAATAAATATTATTATTAGTGATTATGGTTACATCAATTATTATCACTAAATAGATATCAACCCACACCACTACGTGTACTACTAGGATCATTACTCAACTTGATTTAAAATATAGTTTCAAACATCTTTTTATCACTTATCTAATACACCAACATGATTACAATGGAACTAACCTACTAAAATCTCTATCTATGAAAACTTTTGTAGAACTTTACTAACTAATGTGTAACTAACATGAGTACTTACTCTTTTTTTAAGTGATTACTATCTTACTTCATATATACTAGGGATTCTGATTAGCATTTGTTGTCATATTTACCCCAAATGCACTAGTTAATATACTTTCATAGCATGGATAATCATAGACTCTTTATTAGTATTATTGTAAGTGATTCATATTTCTTTTATGAATAAGTTACTAGATTACTTATGGATGTTATTTGTACACACTTTTAGCCTCTCAAATGGTTTCATCCATAAAACGTGCACATAAGTTATTGATTCGTTGCATGTTGTTATACATAATTTGCTAGAGGTCTAGGTATTGGTATATATACTATTTGGTTATGTAAAGAATCGAACCTAGAATCATACTTTGTTTTGTGATTAGAAGATTAAATCAAAAAATAATAAATAAATTAGTAAAACTCTTCAAAAGTGGAAATAAACCTCAAATTTGAAATCCACATACAAAAATTAGCATGTGCGTGAATTTTCATTTTATTTGGATAATCTCATCTATTCTAGTGTATTTAGGAGAGAGAATGTATATTCAAGCCCAAAATATTAAATAACATGTTAAATAACCCCAAAGGAAAAATTAATTATAGAATCATGATCCTCATGGTTAAGGTTGCTCGTAGTCTAAGTTTCATATTTTTGAAAAGTTTCTAGATTCCTCAAATTCATAAAGGAAAGAGAATATATGACATAATCTGAAATAATTTAATAAAATATAATATGTCTTCAAAAGGGAAATCTAATTCCAAAATTGGAATCTACATGTCCTAGTCAGTGTAGGTTTAAGATTTCATATCAAATTGGACCATGTTTGGACGTTCAATTTGTTTTAGAAATTACATAATTTTACAGCTCCACTTTATTCGAATTTTGATTGGATAATGTTTCTAAATGATTTAATAATGTCACATGACTTGCTTGTTTCAGACACCACATGAGCCATCCAATTAGGAACTAATGGCAGCCATGTCATCTCGTACCTCAAAGAGGATATGTTCACACGACGTGAACAATTACGTGGTTGTGTGGGCTGATTTTTTGCAGAATGCTCCCTGAATTCTTGATCGGTTTTCTAGATTCTTTGTGCGACTGATTCGTGAGCATATCTCAGATCAGCCCTTATTCGAGCACTACTTTTTGATACTTATGTTTTGCCTAATTTTCTCCCCAAGCTCTCAAACCTTCCACCCACACACCGCCATTTACCACAACCAATAAATAGGGGATTGTGTATTTGTCTTCGCCACACCTTCAAAAACACTTCTTTGACTTCAATTTTCTCTATGTCTTCACCCAACACGGTCAAAATCTTGAGAAGCCATTGTTCTTTCTGGCATAGAGTACCCCCTCCTCGTTACATCTGCATTCAATTCCATTTAGGATAATATGGTTATGTATTTCTCTTTGATTCCAGATGATTAGTTTCACAAGTTCTCACCTTCGACGATTTCCCCAAAATCAAGTGTCTATCGATTGAGATACTTCACATAGCCATAGTGCATGATGGAAAGGGATGAATCCCCCTGTGTTTTCTCTTCCCTGTCCCTTGTTTCTTGTTTTCTTTTCCTTATTCCTTCAGGGGCAAAAGCATCATTTCACATTGATTCACTTTATTCATTTCGCAGACTTGTGTGCCTCACTGACCGCTGAATAGGAAAATTGGACAATTTCAAATGGGTGATGATAGCGTGATCTATCCTCTATCAAGAGAATATAATTTTCTTGCATCAATTTTCTCAATTTTTTGATTGGTCAAAATTTCCTAAATGTATAACGAAATCTTTGTTTATCCAAAATTTTTGCAAAATACTCGTTGGATTCAATTTTTTTTCTTCTTTTGTTCTACTTTTCATCGCTTGATTTCAAAGTTTGAAAAACATGGTTTTTAGGGTTTAATAATACATATTCACTTAATAGTAACTAAAGAGAGATTTTAATGGGTAAAAGTTTGATCTTGTATCAAATCTATGATAAGTAATCATGGACTCTCTCTTTAAGATACAATCATGTGTCAAACTAGGTTTTTGTTGAAGATTTAAATTTTACGATTTTTCTTTCACTTATGATCTCAAAAGTAACTAAAGATAAAACATGATTAATAAAGTTGTGATTTTGGATCAAGGTATCATTAAAAACCTCTAAACTCATTGTTACATATATAACATGAGTCGACCTAGTGAAGGATTTGTATTTTTAAGGTTTTACCCAATATAATATAAATTGAATCCTAATTGATGGACCTAATTATATATGTAGGTTTGAGTTGAAATTAGGCTTGGAAGGTTAGTACTTAATTTCTAACTTAACACTCAAGTTAAGGTATGTTTTTATTTCCTATGATTATATATTGAGAAATTAACCTTTTTTTTGAAAAATATACGTACATTTACCAAACCCAATGAATTGGGACAAAGTTACAAGTTGCACCCAAAATGGGCAACCAACAAAGAATTACATGATGATAGAATTCAAGATAGATAAAATTAAAGCAACTAGTCAAGATTCCAATTCCTAATGATAATGGAAGGAATGCCAACTAGTTTACATTTATACAAGCTATAAAGCATTTTTATATTCCGTTCAATCTTGCAAAACAGGTCTGCATAGTCCATTTTAGTGCCCCCATATATCTTGTTGTTATGTTCATACCATAGAGTGTGAACACAAACAGTGATGGCCCATAGTTTTATAGTTCCTTGGGCACTACCTTTCTGACCAATCTCCCTTAGACAATGAATCAAAGAATAAGGACTCCTGATGTGAAGCTTGAGCTAGGCTCGACCCCAAAGATACCTCCAATAAGAACAATCACTGAAAAAGTGTTCAACTAATTCAATATCAGATTTACAGAGACAACAAGTGGCATACACATTGGGTGACCAGTTGCTTATCTTATCCATGTTTGGTAGGAATTTTTTAACAACTTATAAGCAGTAATACCCCATTTCAACTGATGCATTGAGTGCCAAAGATTGTCATAAGTTTTGTCTTTAGTCTTTATTGATCTACATCTTTTCCACATTCCAATATCATCAAGATTGAGGAATCTAGGCTAGATGGAAGCCATTCTTTGCCATATGGTAGAGAAACCCCATATGTGTCTAGGTCGGATACTGATATTAGATCTGTACCTTCTTCTCATCTAAGAACTCTAGATAGAGTCATCATATAACAACCTTGTGATTCTTTTCATTGTGTGATAATCAACTAGATTAGCTAGACCCTCCAGATGAAGGCTACCCTCTATCTTAGGATAGGAAAGTTGTGTCCAACTTGCTGGAGCATATGACTACACCACAGGAAATCACTCAACATTATCTCCATACAATGAAGGACAAAATATGGGATTTCTCCTTGTCTTAGACAGTATTTAATCAAACCCATTACAGATTGCTTGATAAGTATGAGCCTACCGACCTTTGAAATTTTGGTACCAAGTCATTTTCTCATCATGTCCTTTAGTTTATCAAGATAATCATGGAAGTGATTATGCCTCCGATTGCTACCAGCCATTGGAAAGCCCAAGTATTTTGTTGGCCATATATCTCTCTGTATACCCTAAGAATCAACCAGTTCATCTTTGTTCTTGCAAGATTTAGAGAGGAAGATGTGTGTCTTTTTAGAGTTGTATTTCATTCTTGACACTCTACCGGAGTTGAGGAGGAGTTGCTTTAGCTTCTGTAAGCTGTATTTCCTACCTTACACAAAAATGAGAACATCATCAACAAATAAAAGATGACTCCTGACTTTGGCTCTTCTAACTGGGTATGATTGGATAACCCTCAAAGAATGAGATTTATCAATTATTCAGATGAGTCCTTCTATGGAAATATTGTAAAGGAGGGGTGATAATTGATCCCCCTGGAAGATTCCATTAGTGTTCTTGAAGAACCCAACTGCACTATCATTTAGTAAAAGTGAGATGGAGGGAGTTTCAACACATTGTCTCACTAGACGAATTTTGGATTCATAGAACCCCATACCTTTCAAGCATCTCCAAAGATAAGACCATTTTACTGAATCAAATTCTTTGCTTATGTCAATCTTCATGTGAGAAGAAGGAAACTCCTTTGAACATTGTAGTTCAAGGTGAATTTAGAAGCTAGGAGCGAGCAATCCTCAATGCACCTCCCTTGGATAAAGGCACCCTGATTAATAGAGATAAGCTCAAGTATGATCACAACTATTATTTTGGTAATTATTTTTGTGATGATTTTATATAGCATAGAACAACAAGAGATAGGATGGAAGTCAGTTGGAATATAGACAATATCCTTCTTGGGAATGAGAGTGAGAACGACATGGTTAATTTGTCTAACCATGTTGCCACATGCAAAAAACCAAGCTATACCATTATATAGGTCTTCTTTAATCATGTACAAGTTCTTTCCATAGAAGAATCCATTGAATCCATCAGGGATATGGATTTTATTCAAGCCTATACTCCAAATGAAGTCATTATCATATTCATTAGCCTCTTGGTGTTGATTGTAGAGACCTTAAAAAAAGTTAATGGGCTCTTGAGCAATATTGTTTTCATTCTCTAGTAAATTGACATTTTCATTATAAAGTTTAGTGATAGAGTTGATAACATCTCATTTTTTAACAGTGGAATGATAAAGTTTTGTGTTATGGTAACCATTAGAGATCCAACCCAACCTACTTCTTTGCTAGTAGTTCTTCAGCTTTGGACACAAGTGTCAATCAATCATAAGTGGTCTTCTCAACATTTATTAGGTTAGCATCCAAAGGATTTCTTCTCAGTACCCGTCTTTTGATATTTGTTTTGACAGTTTTAAGTTTTTGTGAGAAGCAGAAAAGAGGTTACCTTGATTTTGGGATGGCCATGCATTGGTGATGATCTCTTTACATCTAGACCAGTGCATCCAGAAGTTAAGAAAATGAAAGGGTCTTCTTTTCCTTTCCAACTCTTTTAAATTGATATTGAAATCTGAGTGGTCATAGAACTCATAGGTTAATAGCCTCATTTAGTACCAACAAATTTATCAATCCATGCATCATTAACCAGTGCACGATCAAGCTTACAAGAAATCCTTTTAGCAGCCCCTTGTTTATTGTGCCAGGTGTAGATTTTGTTGTTCACAATAGGTAGTTTAGTAAGACCACAATTATATATAGAAGTGTTGAAGGAACTAAGGATGTGAGAGGGAACCTCACGGCCTCCTGCCTTCTCCTCTCTTTTTCTAATGTTGTTAAAGTCCTCAAATACTAGCCAAGGATCAAGAACATTACTAATAATCCTTTCCAAGGTTGCCCACATCGGAGTGCGTAGTTGAGCTAAGTTTCTAGCATAGAAAATAGTAATGATAAGAATAAGACCACCTTTGTTAGTACATCTCATAGTAACCTATTGATCATCCATATCAAGACATAAAATGTCCCATGATTTTGGATTCCAGTCAATATAGATTCAGCCATTGGGATCATGGTCATGGTTGGATAACCATTTCCATCCACTAGGGATTAGTTTATCAGAGGTGTGCTTCATGAAATGTATAATCTTTGTTTGTAGAAGCACATCTAATGACGCTTGATCTTGCATGATGGATCTTCTAACCTCTTTCTTCTTCTGCAGTTTCCTAGAACCACACATATTTGTCATGAGAATGGTCATTAATGACCTCTACTAGAGGATCATGCACTACTTGAACCTTTCACTCTATTAGTTTTGTTGTTCTTCAATCTATGGGTCTTGCTTAACTCCCTTTCTTCCTTGTCTTACCGTTTTTCCTTGCCCTCCTCTCCTTCTGCACTCTAGCTAGTGTCTGTATGGCTTGTCTCAGCCTAATCAGGAAATTTGGTATGACTATTCTTGGAGTGGGGGGTCTTGCTATACTCACCCACTTCCTTGTCTTTATCATTGTCAGCATTAGGTGTTTCTTCCTTGTCATGATCAGTGGCTTCATCCACATTGTAATTATCAATGGACATGTTCTCATTTCTGCTGCTAACCAGAATGGTTTCATTGATGATGTTCTTCTATCCACCACTATCTTTCTTCTTCTTGTTAGTCACCACCTTCTAGACTTGAGAGGGTGCATGGATCTGAATGGGAGTGTCATCAATATTCTTCATCAGTAGGCAGTTTTGATCATCATGTCCAAAGACTTTGCAATTAGGACACCACTTAGGAACGACTTCATAGTTAATGTCTACTGCATATGGGTCACGTTTAGGCATATTGACCCATATCTAAACAAGGGGTTTCTCATCTTCTTGTATCTCAACTAGGGATCTAGCTTCACCTAGAAACTCCTGGCTGATCGATTTGTAATTGTTACAAAGGAGTTTCCCAACGTAGCTCGCAACTATGCTGACCGCTATGGGTGACCAGTTCCATCCTATGTTGGGGATTCTGATCCAGATAGGAATAGAGCTGTAGAAATCTTTTTGCAAGTCGTTACTAGTCAGGTAGTCTTTGAAGACTACCAATCAACTATCAAACCATTGAGGTCTGATATTGATGGTGTTCATTTTATCCTCATTGGAATTGAAACAAAGTAGGGACAATTGTTTAGGTTTGGAAAAGAGGTTGAATCCACCTTTTAGAATCCAAACTCGCTTTATCCATTCCAACAAGTGGTGATAGTATGTAATGACTGGGCCCACTTCCCAAGGCTCTAGTAGAGTTTTAGGAATGACGACTGGCTCCAAAGACCACCACTAGCCTTAACTGTGCATTATTCTCACTCACACGCAAGGCATGATCAACTTCCCGACTGGTCACCCATCCTAGTACTACTCCAAGCTGAGCACACTTAACTATGTATTTCTTTAGAGATGGGCTCCCAAAAAAGGAGGTGCACCTTGGTGATATGGGTAGTCTAATCATTCCTTTTAAGATCATGTTATCTGAGGCCTCAAATCTTGGGATGTTACAATTTCCCCCACTTAGGCTCTAGACATCCTCGTCAAGGTTCAACTATATGGCCTCATAATCTGACCCCATTTCAGTGTAGACCCACAATGGCCCATGGACACCCAGCTCCCGATCATAGAATACCAGTGCAAGGATGGCTACGTCTACCATGGACAACCCTTTCCTACATGCCTGGACCGCACGGCTCAAGACTGGCATGTCATGTCTATGTGGGCCCCACCTACTGGAGGGGTTATGGCTCTGATACCATTTGTAATGGCCGAGCCCACTGCCCAAGGCTCTAGTAGAGTTTCAGGAATGATGACTGGCCCCACAAACCACCACTAGCCTTAACTGTGCATTATTCTCACTCACGCACAAGCCATGATCAACTTCCCGACTGGTCACCCATCCTAGTACTACTCCAAGCTGAGCACACTTAACTATGGAGTTCTTTAGAGATGGGCTCCCGGAAAAGGAGGTGCACCTTGGTGATCTAGGTAGTCCAATCATTCCTTTTAAGATCATGTTATCCGAGGCCTCAAATCTTGGGATGTTACATAGTATGTATGCTTACCCATGATGTATATGATCTTTGTGTGATCACATGATCTCTCCATATCTTTGTTGGTGTTGTCATCTATGGAAATGAATCGTTTGCCATCCTTCTTCTCCGGAGGGACAAAATCATGCTGCTTGAAGGTGTTAAAACCCCCAAGAACATGGCACCAAGCCTTGTGTGGAACCATGGGGGGCTGGTTCTCAGAGGAGGACATCAGGGAGGCCATGAGGGGAGGGGATCTCCCCCTCCATGAAGCTTGGAGCCGTCTTCTCTATCGCCCAGGAGATCGCCCTAGATAACCCTAGGCAAATAGGGTTGCACGTTAATAAAAGTGAAATTAACCTAATATTATTCTCTTTTAATGTATGATTGCATTTCCTGTTATTATATATTGAGCACCTAATTTTACCCTCTTTTAATGATTGCATTTCCTATTATTTTATATTGAGAAATTAACCTAATTTTATCATATTTTAATGTATGATTGCATTCCCTACTTTTCTATATTGAATAGTTACCCAAATTATCTCTCTTTTGATATCCTACACAATCTCTCTCTTATGATAATTTATTCCATGCGAAATATTCAACTTGAATAAGATCTTATGATCATCCTAACTTTTTGGACGTTCTTTTGAACCTAACTTGTACTTTTATTCTTGATGAAACCCTAAATTTTCTCACTTATTTGGTTGATGTTTAATCTGTCCATTTTTGTGGTGGCCATTTTATTTATTCTATAAAGGACTACACTTTATACTTGCATCTACATTATGCATGTTGTGTGATTCCATAGCCCTAGAGTAGTGTAATTACTTTGGTTTCTGGGTAGTGTGCCCATATTATATTTTCGGGATGGAGGTTGTGTGCCCCGTAGTTATGTGCCCACTTTATATATATTGGGGAGTTTGGCAGTTGGCCATTCTCTATCAGGTTTTAAAATTGCCAGCCTTAGACGTCATTGTTATTTATATTGTTCTAGTTCTAAGCTTATATCACATACATGCATGTTGATATTCTTAGGATGGGTTTTGTGACCATAAATTATATGTTCTTGTGTTGCACAACATTTATGTTGGTTTAATGGAAAGTATTATTCTTTTATATTATCTTTTAGAAGTCATTTTATTTTATTCCAAGTTGGGTAGTCCTTTACTTTTCAATAGTAAGCTTTGTCTATTTGAAAACCTTTATTTGTTATATTGCTTAATCTTGATTTAACATGCTCATACTAACATTTTTGCCGATGTATCTACTTTTTCTCTTCTTGTTGGGGTACGCTTCCAACCCCAGGTGTAGGTCAAGAAGAAGATAACCAAGTTGGACCAGAACCTCATCAAGTATAGTTGAACCTTTTAGAAGATCTTCTCAAGATGGTTAAACAACCATCCGTTCTTCCTATGATTATTTTAGTTTTCATATGTATCGCCCTGCGAGGTGAAGAATAGTGATAATACCAAGCATTGAAATAGTTAGATATTTTATTTTTTGTTCTTGCTTTTAGTATCTTTATACATACATTCTGAATAAATTGGTTATCATCCCTTTGGTGAAAAAATATAATGGTGTTTGGCATATGGGATGTTTCTTTTTATTTGATTTAGCACAGAGTGGATCCCCTCTCAGGTCCCACTCCTTACAATATGGTATTAGAGCTTTTAGCAGTCAGTTATCTAACTATTTCAATCGTGGCTCCCTTAGGATGTTTGCCTTTTTCATAGACTACTTATATCTAGTACCCTTGCGTTGTGCAGGCATACTCTTATGGCTGGAGATGATTTGTCTATTGATAACCTAGCTAGTTATGAGACACCCTAGAACTTGAAGTATGGAATGCCCAGGATGGACCCTCCCTTGACCCTCCGGTGTCTTAGGCTACTCCAACTAGAAGTCATCCATCAGTGGGTTAGGATACCCCAACATCTGCGGCTGCTAACACAGGCACCATCATCTCTCCTAAATAAGAGTTAGCCTTGTTGTGGTAATTCCTCACCACAACTATGGTGGGAAAGTTAAACACCCCTTTCATGTCTAATAAGCCAAAGGAGTACTTGTTAACTGACTTCATGAAGATGCAACCACCTTACCACAAGTGTGAAGGGGAGTTGGAGATGGTTGATAAAGCTGACAAATGGTTTTTAGCCATAGACCATACTTTTGATGTATGGCATGCCCTTTGCACCATAAGGTTAGGTTTGCTTCTTGTGTGTTGGATGGACCGGCATATGTCTGGTGGAATGGAATAGCATGTACTTATGACATCTCTACCATGACTTGGGAGCAATGCTTAGCACTATTTTGTGGAAAGTACATCTGCATTGCTACTCTCAAGAAGAAGGAAGATACTTTATATAGTTTGAAGCAAGGTTCATTGTTTGTATCTACATATGTGCAAAAGTTTCTACTTATTGAACTCTATGCTTTCAGAGTGAGTGAGGATCAAAGTGATGACCTATTCCTACAAGGACTCAACTACAATGTGGGTCGTTCTCTTGTCCCACAACTTCCCCTGACTTTTCAACAGATGGTTGGTAAAGCATTGGCTATTGAGTCTTATCTAGGATATCAACCTAAGGAACATGACAAGAAGAGGAAGTTCTCAGGTGATGATCAAAATAGGGACAAATGTGCTAAGTGTAATGGTTATCATCCTCCTTGGAAGTGTTATCATGGTGGAAAGCAAGAAAGATCTTGACCTTACTCTCAAATTATATGTCATCATTGAAATGAACCTAGTCATATCCAGCTTAGATGCCCCTAGCTTCATGATGGACGTGCACTGGCTCAACAACAACAACCCATGCAACTCCTTAGAATAATGACAACAATAATGGAAGAAGACCTATTAAGGGACGTACTGGAAGAGTCTTTACTTTGGATGGCCATGAAGTTTATGAAGAAGATCATGTTGAAGGTAACTCACAATCTCTTAAAGACATGCTTCCATATTGCAAGATACCTTGAAGATGAAAGTGATGAAGCGCATGAGTTTTGGAAGGACTATTCTTTGTACATATAAGGGTAGTTTGATTTATTAGGTTAAACCTTTTAAGAGGGGAGTATATGTGATCAATAAAACATATGTGAATATATTTCAAATAGGTGATTGATAATACATAGATGAATAGATTTCAAGGATGAAATACTTTTAAGGGGTGGAATGTTATAACGAACCAGAACCTAGAATCCTACCATATTTCATGATTAGAAGGTTAGAGATACTAGTTTCTTATATTTTACCAAACAAGGATATAAATTAAGACATATTTACATAAAAAATTAATTATGTGCCAACATGTAGATAAAATCATGAAATATTTTACATATATTTTTAAACTAACATAATGAATAAATAAAAATGAATAATATGCTTTGGAGTAAGAAATGGTAACTTCATGTTCATAAATAATAATAATTTCCTATAACATGTGGAATTTTGTGTATAATTATAATATACACTCTTTTATAACAATGTAAATTAATAGGACTAGGTTAGTGTTGATAATAAAGATATAATATTTGGATAAAAATAATGGTAGTGTCAAAAATCCTGATGGTGTCATAACTCATAAAAGGAAATCTCAAAAGAAAATTTTAATGGTGAAAATGTGTTCCTTGGGTCCCAATTTCCTTAGGTGCCAAGTTTCACATTATTTGCATAATAATAACTATCTTAATTCTATTTGAAAAAATAAGAATAAGAGCCAAAAATAATAAATAAATTACTAGAAATATTCAAAAGTGGAAATAAACCTCAAATTCTAAATCCACATACAAAAATTAGTACATGTATGAATTTTTGTCTTATTTGGATAATCTCATCTATTCTAGTGTATTTAGGATAGAATGTATTTTAAAGATCAAAATATTAAATAATATTATAAATAATGCCAAAAGTGAAATTAATTATTAAAACGTGATCTCATGTTTAAGTTTGCTTGTAGGCTAAGTTTCATATTTTTGGAGAGTTTCTAGATGCCTAAAAATCATAAAGGAAAGATAATGTAACATCCTCAAATTTTGGAAAAATTGAACTATAAAATATGATGCATGAATTAAATTGATAATTCCTCAATGATTTTATTGGTGGAATAATAATGATAATTGCCTTTGTTGCACAAGTACTTTTGGCACAAGACAAATAGATAAAAGGAATTCACGCATTAATAAATAGTAAGGACTTTTGGATATTGATAAACGTTTTCCAAAGTAGAATAAAGTTTATAATGTGTTAGATAGTTAAAGGAATACTTATCTTTCTATTATTGGAACCATGATGGTTGGGATACCAAATAGTGTTACCTTGGGTTGTCTTTTTAGTATGTTGAAGGATAATATGAATATAAGATAAATATTAGATTTTTACATGGCTGTTAGGACTCTCAATAGGAAAGGAGTCCAATTACCTTTGGAAAGGAATAATAAAAGGCACTGTCAAATATCTTGCCTATTCACAACTTGGTTATACAATAAAGATAAGATCAAGGAAACTAAAGAAACGTTAAGAGAGGGGTATATCCTTGACATAAGGGGAAAGGAAACCCAATTCCCTTTGGGTTGGGATGCCCCTCGATACCTATTTCTCCAGGACTTTCCTCCTCCCCCTAAGCGTTAGGGTTTCTTCGTAGGATCTATATAAGGCACTTAGTAGGGCACCGATAATCCCAGACCTTGAAGTCTGAGAGCAGTAAACAATGGGTGGAAGTCCTCCACAGAACATCGACTCCTATCCACCCCCTTTCTCATCTGCGTCCTCACTGCACAACACCGTGAGGGAGATCCCTCTTGCTGTCATGGTTCTCAAGGGAGGGTAGGCATCTTTCGAGGTGGTGACCCCAAACGAAGGCTCCACCTCCATGGTAGCGAGGAAGGGGAGGACGGGGTGAGGAAGGGGAGGACGGGGTGAGGAAGGGAGGCATGGCAACGTTAGGCAGACACCCCCTATCCCGGCGGCCAGGTTCAGGTGGAGAAGCCATGCAAGGGAAGATGGATCTTCGGGTTGATGGCAAGGTCGCACTGAGTATGGGAACATATCGGTCGAGCCAAAGCAGAAGGAGAGTCATGGACTCAGTTTTCCGAAAAACCCAGGTGCCATGCTATGGAAGGGTATTGGTCGGCAGACTGAAGGTGCAGGTTGAGCAGCAACTAGTGAGGGAGAAGAGACAGGGGATTAGCAACGGTGACCTACAGACTGATCAGACCAAGTGATAGCAGCAAAGAGCCAAGAAGGTGCGAGGGCCTCACTGGTGTTCTTCGTCTGCAGCAGCAGACATAGCCAGTGCACCTACGATGTGTGCACGTTGGAGATCACATACGCGCACGGAGGAAGGGCGAACCACGAAGGCAGAGATGACCTTCGTCTACGAGTAGGTGTGGACGTTGGTCCGCGTCGACATCCGTGCGGTGTGACCTGCGCACGCAGGGTCACGAGGGGTGCGGCGTCGGCGCTGGTATGCGTGCGGCAGCCCGATGTAATGAGAGGTTGGGGAAGACTACTGGTGGTACAGGAGCTTAGGGAGGCGTTTGGGTCACTTGGACGTAGGTGGTGAGGTCTCTAGGCGGCGGTGAGGACCTAGGCACCACCTGCAGCCCAATCCCGTCGGGGCATTCCCTGGCATGCTGAAGCAACGACTGGAAGGATAGGAGCTGGTATTGATGAAGGTAGCTACTGACACGACTCCACAGCAAGGAGCGACCGTGGGGGTTGGCGCCATGGCCTCTTGACGGCAGGGCGCAGAGGGCAGCGTCGGTGAAGGGGTCCGTCACAACAAACGTGTACTCCAGAAATCAGAACCAAGTAAGGGGATGGGTTAGAGTCTAATGACTCATACACCCTTGCGTGGACACTGAAGAAGTAGGAAATAGAGTGTCTTTTTGCCAACCTTGCCGGCCCAACTAAAAGAAAATGAAAAACAGGTAAGTGTTGACGTGTCAGCGTTCTATTGGTTCAATAATGATGCTTTTGCAAATATCATAGTAATTGCTAGGATGATCGGATTTAGACAAACTTTATTTGAAAATTGATCAGGAGAATGAGAAGAATCCGAATAAAATAGTTTATAGTCGAATTATGCTTCCTATTCTAAAAGTGTGTGCAATACATATTTAGATTTGTTTAATGTAAAGGAAAACCTTGATCTGCCTTAATATGATGCTTAATTGGACATATTCATTTATGTTAAACTAATGCCTGATCTAGACATGTATAACAAAGAAATCTCGGATAATGATGAATAATGGATGATTCTAGATTAGTAATCTTATTCATGCTTTTTAGGGTTTTAAAACTAATGTGGACATCTTACTATGATCTTAATGCTAGTAATGTGATTTAGGTATCATGAGTAGTCTTATGTGCTTAAGTTAATAATTAACATTTCACCTAATATGCATAACTGAAGTTGTAATCATAGAAACCTTAATATGATGGAACTAGGGTTTGTAGCCCTAATCCATAGTCCAAACACGAGATAACCTAAACCCTAGTTTAGGAGTACATCTAAATATGATTAGTATAATGAGAATACATGGTGACACATACGTAGTATGCTTTGTTTTAGATACTTGTTGATTACATGCTTTGTTTCTTGAATGTTTGGATGCATTCTTAAAGTACATGTGATATATTCTGCATGGTTTCTGCATCACATAAGGTACGTGGTTACTCTTATGAATACATGTATCGAATTATGAGATTGTCGATGTTTCTCGATGAGATTGAACGACAAATAAACTGCTTGGTTGTTTATTTACTTCTTGCAAGCTATAAAGTTCCTCTGAGTATCACGTAAAGTAAATAATAATATTTTGAACCCTAGCTTAGACTGATCTTAAGGGTAATGCACAAGAGCCCCGGAGGGACAGTGATTACACCTGAGGTAGTTGACCAGATATGGGTTAGAATATGAAAACAAGTTCAAGATAAAGATGTTGCTTATATGTTACTTGTGATTATTGTTTGAACCCACGTACCAGTATAGTAATATACTGACCGCGTATTTGTTTGTCGGCGTTTTAGGTATCAGATTTTGATTCGTGGACATGAGGGTACAGATAGAGATGTTGAAGACACTACAATTTAATCATGAAGGTTTAGTCTTAATGATTTATCTTCACACCTATAAAAGTTAATTTTGTTTAAAAGTTATGTAACTCCTTAGAGGAGCTTTTTATCTAAACATGTAAATATTTGATCATTAATGGAAATTGTTTACTATTTTGTATTATTTCTTGAATCTGATCCTGGAAGTTATGATTAACGATCTGCGACTTTAAGGTCTTTTACACACTCAAAAGTGTGGGTCGTCACAATTGGTATCAGAGCACATATTCATCAACTAATACTTGATAGTTTATAATTTTTCAAGAAAAATTAATAAAGCATAAAGTATCTTTTAGGTTTCTCATCTCAAATTTTCATCTACTCCTCATCTCTTGCTTAAAAGCTTTAAAAAGGATGTTAATAAGAGAAGTAAAACTTGAAAAGGTGTAACCTTTTAGTGTAGGTCCCTCTAGAGAGGGTAGACACTAGAAAGATACAAGTATGGTTAAGTGCTTTCTTAGAGGAAGGACTTTATTTAGGGTATGGAAATCCTAGAGAGTCTAGGGATGTGTAAACTCTAAGAGATAGAGTTCCTTAACCGTAACCATAAAACCTTAATCCTAATTATGAACACTACCCATGTGAAACTTGAATTTGGTATGAACACGGTGTGGTGGTATGGGACACTACCCATGTGAAACTTGAATTTGGTATGAACACGGTGTGGTGGTATGGGACACTACCCATGTGAAACTTGAAATCATGAATAAGAACGATAAGGGATGGTTTAGGTAACCCGGTCTCCCATGCATGTGTGCATGAGGAGCATAAAACTTATGTGATAAGTCTTAAGAGATATAAAAACCCAATAGTTGAATATATAAAAAAAATGAAAAGTTGGAATATAACCTGCTCAAACCCTTATTGTTGTCTTTAGAAGTTTGGGTGTTGGTGGCCAAGCCCCTGGAGGGGAAGGTCGAGGTAGCACCAAGCCCCTAAAGGGCGAGGTGACCCAAGTTCATGGAATGGACATGAACCATAAAGGGATATTCTAGAAATTGAACAAACATGGGTTGATATGTTATAATGAAAAAAAAGTTATGCCTAATGATATAAAAAAAAGGATATCTATTAGGGTTAGTGTGCAAACCTGGGGTGGGTCAACCTAAAAGTGGGAAGATTACCTAAGAGGGAGGCAAAACCTTAGATCTTGGGATCAGGTTGTGTCTAGCGAACCTAACCCCCTCCTATCAGCCAAGAAGGCACCCAAGGCTAGGACTTTCCCTTAAAAGGTAAGTGAATAAATATAATTAAGTATTTAGATAACCTTAATCCTCACCTAGAGTAGTGAAGAGTTAAAGATATAAAAAATGAAAGTACTTAAATTCTTTGAACCCAAGGATGCCAACTCTAAGTAACACAACTGGTCAAGCCCAAGAGGGAAGACCAGTAAGGAACCAAGCCCAGGAGGGAAGGTGGCCTAAGTGGACGACCAAGCCCAGGAGGGAAGGTCATGAAATGGTCAAGCCCAGGAGGGAAGACCAGGCAGGCACCAAGCCCAGGAGGGAAGGTGGCCTAAATCCACAATGCAGTTGTTTAGGATCAAGCCCCTGGAGGGGAAGATCACAAAGGTCAAGCCCAGGAGGGAAGACTGACATGGCACCAAGCCCTAGAGGGAAGGTGGCCCGAGCCCAATGATGGGACAATGTTGCATTATGTGTACTAGAAAGAGAGAGATGAAGGAAATCCAGGTTAAAGAATTAAGTAAGAAAATAATGTGCTTAAAAGATGTGACATCTCAAAAGAAACCCTTAGGGAGGGTAGAGTCCTGATGCAATCCTAGGGTCAAGTAGGGTGTATTAGAGGTACAGAGGACCAATGGGTTGGGAGTTGATATGCCCTGAATGCCCATGACCATGCGGTCGGGAGGTAACAACTAGGTTTATCCAAGGTACATGACTCAGGAGATTATCTACCTCCATGAGGATCATGTAGCCTAATGGGTGAATTTGAAAGGCACTCTCTTGATGCATAAGGATGAGATCACTCCAAAAGAGTACCTATACCCCTAGAGACCCCAAGGATTTAGCTAAGGCTCATAATGATACATGAGATGTAAATATAAAAGATATAAAGGAGTCATGAAAAATTAAGAGTTGTGACCTAACTTAAGAGTAAGAAAAGGGACACTTGACTGCATGGGATATAAGAATGTTGTGAAATTGAGAACAAGTAAGAGTCATATAGAGTATGATTCAATTTAATATGTGAAATTGAAAGGTAATGTGTGGATGTACTATCTCCGCTCTTGGAATGGATTGAACTTTGTGTTTGGGCTGCAGCCAAATGCTTATTTCATTTCATTATAAGGGAGGGAGATTGGAAAGACACACATTATGCTTAAAAATTTAGATGATAATGATGAATATCCTACATTTAATGTGTGAGGACTTGACCTAGGGTTAGAGGTGTTACCTCACCCTTATGCGAAATAATGGATAATAGGTTGGAAACCTAGGTGAAAAGAGAAATCACCAAGTAATAATGAAATTATCAATGATAATGAAATCATCAAGTAATGATAAGATGTGTATACTAAAGATGTAGATATACTTGAATTTAGATTCAGGTTCCAGTCTTAGTAATAAGAAAAAATTTGCTATACTATAGAAAAGTTGTTAAAGATGTCTACGTAGGGTGTTAACCCTAAGACTTGAAACTAAGATGAGTTCTCATTCACCTTGAACTTACTATGTGTGAATTTTGAGGGCAAAATTCCTTTTAAGGAGGGGTGAATGTAATATCCTCAAATTTTGGAAAAACTGAACTATAAAATATGATGCATGAATGAAATTGATAATTCCTCAATGATTTTATTGGTGGAATAATAATGATAATTGCCTTTGTTGCACAAGTGCTTTTGGCACAAGACAAATAGATAAAAGGAATTCACGCATTAATAAATAGTAATGACTTTTAGATATTGATAAACGTTTTCCAAAGGAGAATAAAGTTTATAATGTGTTAGATAGTTAAAGGAATACTTATCTTTCTATTATTGGAACCATGATGGTTGGGATACCAAATAGTGTTACCTTGGGTTTTCTTTTTAGTATGTTGAAGGATAATATGAATATAAGATAAATATGGGATTATTGCATGGCTTTTAGGACTCTCAATAGGAAAGGAGTCCAATTACCTTTGGAAAGGAATAATAAAAGGCACCGTCAAATATCTTGCCTTTTCACAACTTGGTTATACAATAAAGATAAGATCAAGGAAACTAAAGAAACGTTAAGAGAGGGGTATATCCTTGACATAAGGGGAAAGGAAACCCCGTGAGGGAGATCCCTCTTGCTGTCATGGTTCTCAAGGGAGGGTAGGCATCTTTTGAGGTGGTGACCCCAGACAAAGGCTCCACCTCCATGGTAGCGAGGAAGGGGAGGACGGGGTGAGGAAGGGAGGCGTGGCAGCATTAGGCAGACACCCCCTATCCCAGCGGCCAGGTTCAGGTGGAGAAGCCATGCAAGGGAAGATGGATCTTCGGGTTGATGGTGAGGTCGCGCTGAGTATGGGAACAGATCGGTCGAGCCAAAGCAGAAGGAGAGTCGTGGACTCTGTTCTCTGACAAACCCAAGTGTTGTGCTATGGAAGGGCATTGGTCGGCGGACTGAAGGTGCGGGATGAGCAACACCTAATGAGGGAGAAGAGAGAGGGGATTAGCAACGGTGATCTGTAGACTGATCAGACCAAGTGATAGCAGCAAAGAGCCAGGCAGGCGCAAGGGCCTCATTGGTATTCATCGTCTGTAGTAGCAGACATAGCCAGGGCACCTGTGATGTGTGCACACAGGAGATTACATACACACGCGGAGGAAGGGCGACCCACAAAGGCAGAGATGACCATCATCTGCGAGTAGGTGTGGACGTTGGTCCACGTCGACATCCGTGCGGCGTGACCTGCGCACGCAGGGTCACGAGGGGTACGTCGTCGACGCTGATATGCGTGCGGCATCCCGATGTAATGAGAGGTTGGGGAAGACTACCGGTGTTAGAGGAGCTTAGGGAGGCGTTTGGGTCACGTAGACGTAGGCGGTGAGGTCTCTAGGCAGCGGTGAGGACCTAGGCACCACCTGCAGCCCAATCCCGTCGGGGCGTTCCCTGGCATGCTGAAGCAACGCGTGGAAGGATAGGAGCCGATATTGATGAAGGTAGCTGCTGACACAACTCTGCAACAAGGAGCGACCGTGGGGGTTGGTGCCATGGCCACTGGACGGCAGGGCGTAGAGGGCGGCGTCGACGAAGGGGTCCGTCACAATAGACGCATACTCCAGAAATCAGAACCAAGGAAGGGGATGGGTTAGAGTCTAATGAGTCATACACCCTTGCGTGCACACTGAAGAAGTAGGATCTAAAGTGTCTTTTTACCAACCTTGCCAGCCCAACTAAAAGAAAATGAAAAATAGGTAAGTGTTGACGTGTCAGCGTTCTATTGGCTTAATAATGATGTTTTTGCAAATATCATAGTAATTGCTAGGATGATCGGATTTAGACAAACTTTATTTGAAAATTGATCAGGAGAATGAGAGGAATCCGAATAAAATAGTTTTATAGTCTAATTATGCTTACTGTTCTAAAAGTATGTGCAATACATATTTAGATCTGTTTAATGTAAAGGAAAACCTAGATCTGCCTTAATATGATGCTTAATTGGACATATTCATTTATGTTAAGCTAATGCCTGATCTAGACATGTATAATGAAGAAATCCCAGATAATGATGAATAATGGATGATTCTAGATTAGTAATCTTATTCATGCTTTTTAGGGTTTTAAAACTAATGTGGACATCTTACTATGATCTTAATGCTAGTAATGTGATTTAGGTATCATGAGTAGTCTTATGTGCTTAGGTGAATAATTAGGGTTTCACCTAATATGCATAACGGAAGTTGTAATCATAGAAACCTTAATATGATGGAACTAGGATTTGTAGCTCTAATCCCTAGTCCAAACACGAGATAACCTAAACCCTAGTTTAGGAGTACATCTAAATCTGATTAGTATAATGAGAATATATGGTGACACATATGTAGTATGCTTTGTTTCAGATACTTGTTGATTACATGCTTTGTTTCTTGGATGTTTGGATGCATTCTTAAAGTACATGTGATATATTCTGCATGGTTTCTGCATGATGTAAGGTACGTGGTTACGCTTATGAATACATGTATCGAATTCTGAGATTGCGATGTTTCTCGATGAGATTGAATGATAAATAAACTGCTTGGTTGTTTATTTACTTCTTGCAAACTATAAAGTTCCTATGAGTATCATGTAAAGTAAATAATAATATTCTGAACCCTGGGTTAGACTGATCTTAAGGGTAATGCACAAGAGCCCCGGAGCGACAATGATTACACCTGAGGTAGTTGACTAGATATGGGTTAGAATATGAAAACAAGTTCATGTTCTTATATGCAAGATAAAGATGTTGCTTATATGTTACTTGTGATTATTGTTTGAACCCACGTACCACTATAGTAATATTCTGACCGCGTATTGGTTTGTCGGCATTTTAGGTATCAGATCTTGATTCATGGACATGAGGGTACAGATAAAGATGTTGAAGACACTATAGTTTAATCATGAAGGTTTAGTCTTAATGGTTTATCTTCACACCTGTAAAAGTTAATTCTGTTTAAAAGTTATGTAACTCCTTAGAGGAGCCTTTTATCTAAACATGTAAATATTTGATCATTAATGGAAATTGTTTACTATTTTGTATTATTTCTTGAATCTGATTCTGGAAGTTATGATTAACGATCTACGACTTTAAGGTCTTTTAGACACTCAAAAGTGTGGGTCGTTACAGATAATATATGATATAATCTAAAATATTTAAACAAAATAAAAAATATCTTCAAACGTGAATTATAATTCTAAAATTGGAATCTACATGTGTGAATTAGTATAGTGTTTAATTTCATATTAAATGTACCAATTTTGGGCCTTCAATTTGTTTTGGATAGAAAGTACATAATTTGACAACCCCACTTTATTTGAATTCTGATTGAATAATGTTTCTGATTTTATTTAATGATTTCATGCACATTCCTTGTTTCACATGACATATAATCCATTCGATCAGGATCCATCAACAACCATGTTATCTCGTACCTTAGAGAGGATACATTCACACGGCGTTAACAGTATTGTGGTCGTGTGGACTGGTTTTTCGCAGAGTGTTCCCTCAATTCTCTATTATTTTTTTAGATTCTTCGTGTGATTGATTTGTGAGTGAACCCCACATCAAACAACCCCTCATTTGAGCACTACTTCCAATATCACATTTTTCCAAATTTTCTTCCCAAGCTCTTGAACCTTCCACCCATGCACAACCATATACCCCAACATATAAGGGGATTGTGTATTCGTCTTTGCCACACCTTTGGAAGCACTTCACTTGCTTCAATTTTCTTTATGTCTTCATCCAACACTGTCAAGATCTCGAGAAGCTAGTGTGATTATCAGTGTAGAGTACCCCCAACTTGTTACATCTCCATTCTATTCTATTCACGATAAGTACATTTAGGTCTTTCTCTTCAGATCTAGATGATTAGTTTCCAAAATTCTCACCTTCAGTGATTTTCCTCAAATCTAGTGTCTTCCAGTTGTGATGCTTCTTGCATCCATGACACACAATGTGAAGAGAATGAATTCCCCATGTGCTTTCTCTTCCCCACCCCTCATTTCTTGTTTGCTTTTCCTTTTTCCTTTAGGGGCAAAATCGTTGTTTCACATAGATTCACTTTATTCATCTCGCATACTTGCGTGCCTCGCATATCACTGATGGGAAAATTGACAAATTTAAATTAGGCCATGTCAGTAGGATCTATCCACTCTCATGAGGATATTATTTTCTTGCGTGGATTTCCCCAATTTTCTGATTGGTCAAAATTTCCAAAATTCATAACTTTTACGAAAATGCTTGTTGAATTAAAAAAATATTTTCTACATTTGGTCCACTTTTCACCGCCTGATTTCAAAGTTTTAAAAATATGATTTTCAAGGTTTAGTAATCCATATTCACTTAATAATAATTGAACTGAGATTTTAATGGGTGAAAGTTGGATCTTGGATCAAATCTATGATCAGTAAACATGGATTCTCTCTCTAAGATACAATCATGTGCCAAACTAGGTTTTTGCCTAAGATTTGGACTTTTGGGTTTTGCTTTCACGTATGTTATTAAAAGTAACTAAAGATAACATCATGATTAATAATGTTGTGATTTTGGATCAAGGTATCATTAAGGACCTCTAAACTCATTGTTGGGTGTTTAACATGAGCCGAACTAGGGCTTTTATCAAGGATTTGAATTTGTAGGGTTTTACCCAATATAATATACATTGAACCCTAATTGATGGATCTAATTATATATGTAGGTTTGAGTTGACTTTAGGCTGGGAAGGGAAGGACTCAATTTCTGACTTAACACTCAAGTTAAGGCATGCTTACATTTTCTATTATGATATATTGAGAAATGAACCTAATTTTATCCTCTTTTAATGTATGATTGCATTTCCTATTATTCCATATTGAGAAATTAACCTAATTTTATCCTCTTCTAATGTATTATTGCATTTCCTATTATTCTATATTGAACAATTAACCTAATTATACCTTCTTTTAATGTATGATTCCATCCCTAATTTTCTATATTGAGTAGTTAACCCAAACCCTTGTATAAGAATGGTCTGTAGCGTCGATTTTTTTAAGCCTGTAGCTTCACTTTTTAACCGACTCCTAAGTGGGCGTCGCTATAGAATTTTACCTATAGGGTCGGATTTTTAACCAAAGAAAACAGACCCAATAGGTTGTATAAAATGAGAAAGAAACTGTGGCCAAGGTTGTAAGGTCGGTTATCAAAATCAATCTGTAGACCTGTAGCATCGGTTTTCTTAAAAAAATCGACCTTAGAGTGAACCTCTAAGGTCAATTTTTTAAGAAAACTGATGCTACAGGTCTACAGATGAGCTTTACAATTTGTAGATCTATAACATCAGTTTTCTTTAAAATCGACCTTAGAGTGAACCTCTAAGGTCAATTTTTTTAAGAAAACTGATGCTACAAGTCTACAAATTGTAACCACACACGGTTGTGCTACGTGGAACGACCATGCTACCATATCCCAACATGGTCGTACTACACAGCACGGCCGTGCTACCAGAAGCCAACATGGTCATGCTACACAACACGACCGTGCTACCCGAAGCCCACACGGCCGTGCTCTATGGCACGACCGTGCTACATGGCAGAAATAGAAATATAACATAAGAACAAGAAGAACCAGGATATGGGAGAGGGGAACATTGATGCTCAACCGTCACCATTCCAAACCACACATTAATAACAAAAATGATTCATATATTCAGTTGAGTTACACATATTCACATCATAATCTACAAAATGATAGATTGCAAGTCAGAGATGAATGGAGTACTAAAATCACATACGTAAATGGAGTTGACATATTTAATCTAATGCTGTATTGACTTCATTTAGAAAAACATATGACCACTCTTTTCAAAATTCATTTAAGTCCTCAAGTGTGTAAGGCTGAGTTGTAAAGATCTGTAATAGAAAATGCACATGCTAATATTTTATAAAATGACTAAAATCACTTGAAAATTTATGATGTTATTCTTTATTACCTTATCTATAGTCAGAATGTCATTTTGATGCTTTGTTTGACAATATCTTGCATATATTTCATTACATAGTAGCCACAAGCCCAGTCATTATTTTGTATAGGACACTAAAAATAAAGAATTATATTTAATGTTAGTAAACTACTATAAACAGGAGCTGAGATAAAAATATAACAGTTGACATATAAGAGTTGAAAATTAATACATATAAGACTAAGCAGTTGTCAAAGTAGCTACCTTGACATTTTTCACTTGCCATTTTAGAACCTACAAGTATACATATATTAAGTTAAACATCATGCATCGATGATCTCATCTATAAACCCTAAAGTGTCAATCTGAGACTACACAATGTCTACCCTCATATTTCTGGAATGTATATAATGATTACATATGTGATTGATAAAAAAATGTAGATATGAAAGAATACATATTTTTATTATTGGTTGATTTACTAGTAAAAAAATGGTACATTGGGAGAGTGAGAATATTATACCTCACTTGTAGGATGAAGAAGAAATATATGCAAGTCAACAACAAGTCAATAGCACCTGCAACAACACAAATGTAAAATTAACAAATTTTGAAGTTTCTACAACTCAGTCAGCACGACCGTGCTGCCCAGCACGACCGTGCTACCTGGTCAGTTGCATGATAGTAAAAAGAAAATGGAGGAGTGAGGCGGAAGAGACAAAGCATGCTACCTTGAGAAGAACCAGACGGTGGGGGGCTTGTGCGGGAGAAGAACTAGAGAAAGAAGGTGTGCGACCCTTGCAACGTCGTAGGCATCATCACCATTCAAGGAAGAAAGCGGATGGGCGTTGTCTCCAAAGTGCATGGCGTCAGAGATGGTGGTCAATCTGGAGGCGTCGGCACCATCCAAGGAAGAAAATAGCGGCTGGGCATCGTCGTCCAAGAAGGGGTGCCGATTTTCCGCTCTTCGGGTGTGGAGATGGTTGGGAAGGTGACCTTGGAAGCGGCGGTGATTTTCTTCTCTTCGGGCGTGGGAGCAGGAATGTGGAGATAAACAAAATGAAATGAAACACAATGAAACACGGCTCAGCTTTGGTCTAATATCATCCCGACCTCTAGGGTCGGTTATCTCAAAAAACTGACGCTACAGAGACTAAGTGGTGCCCAAATTTTTTGAGACCATCTATAAGGTGGTTTATTTGAAAAAACTGACCCTAGAGGTCAGGGTCTATAGAGTCGGTTATTTGAAAAAACTGACCCTACAGACTAAGTGGTGCCCAAAATTTTTGAGACCATCTATAAGGTTAGTTATTTGAAAAAACCGACCCTAGAGGTCAGGGTCTATAGGGTCGGTTATTTGAAAAAATCGACGCTAGAGTTCCAAAGCGGTGCCCATATTTTTTTGTTGACCCTATAGCATCAGTTATTTGGAAAAACCGACCCTATAGATTGAGGCGCGAAGCCAAATTCACACGAATTGTTTCCGCGGGAAACTTGTAAGGTCAGTTTTTTTGATAAAGTCGATGCAATAGTCTATTAGGTCGGTTATTTTAGTAGAAATGACGTTATGGGCAGAGACGTTACAGGCCAAAAATGTAGTAGTGAAATTATCTCTCTCTTGATAGCCTACACAATCTCTCTCTTCTAATAATTTATTCCATGTGAAATGTTCTACTTGAATCTGATCTTATGATCATCCTACTTATTTGGATTTTCTTTGAATCTAACTAGTACTTTATATTCTTGATGAAACCCTAAATTTTTCCACTTGTGTGGTTGATGTTTAATTTGTCCTTTTTTGTGATGGCCAAGGCCTACATTTTATACTTGCCTCTACATTATGCATGTTATGTGATTCAATTCTCCTAGAGTAGTTTAATTACTTTGGTCTCTGGTTTGTGCCCCCATATTATATTTTTAGGATAGAGGTTGTGCCCCATACCCGGGTTGTGTGCCCACTTTTATATGTATTGGGGGTTTGGATGTACGTCATTCTCTATCCAGTTTCAAGGTTGTGAGCCTTGGACACAATTGTTATTTATATTGTACTAGTGCTATGCTTATCTCAAATGCATGTAGGTTGATATTTTTGTGATGGGTTTTGTGCCCATAAACTATGTGTGCTTGTGTGGCAAAACTTTTATGTTGGTTTAATGCCAAGTATTCCTCTTGTATATTGTCATTTTAAATTTATTTTCTTTTATGTCCAGTTGGGTAGTCCTTTAATCTTCGATGGGAAGCCTTGTCTATATGACAACCTTTATTCCTTATATTTCTCAATCTCAGTTCATATGCTCATACAAACATTTTTTTGACGTATCTACTTTTTCTCCTCTTGCTGAGGTACGCTTTCGACACCAGGTGTAGGTCAAGGAGAAAATTATCAAGTTGGACCTAGATCCTCATCATGTATAGCTTAACCTTTTAGGATACCTTCTAGAGGTGGTTAGATGACCCTCTGTTGATCCAATGATTAGTTTAGTTTTCATATGTATCACCATGCAAGGTGAAGAATGAATATCAAGCATTGTAATAGTTAGTTATTTTATATTCCAATCCTACTTTTGGTATATCGATACATACATTTTGAATAAATTGGTTATCATTCCTTTTGCAAAAAATATAGCGATGTTTGGCGTATGGGATGTTCCTTGTTATTTGATTTAGTAGGGAGTGGATCCCCTCTCAGGTTCCACTCCTTACAAGTTAGATGGTTAAAGATCTTCATATAACAAGGATACCATGTATCTTATTATTTGAGTTAATAATGGACATATAAGATAAGATTATAGACTACTGACATGCTACTTGTCTGAGCTTAATTGATCTCTGGGTAAGGGCTTGAGGAAGTCATGCTTCCTAGACATGCTGCTACATAGGTCACATGGGGAATTGATGTTTGATGATTGTGTTCCCATAGGGAAATATGGCAACGAAATAGGAAGTAGAAACAAAAATTTAATCATATTTCCTTTATTACAGTAGATTGTGTCAACAACTATATAATGGAAATATTGGTTTTGAGAATATGCCTGGTCCTGGAGCAAGTCCAGCGACAATTTCCTCGTCATCTTGTGTGCCTTTATTCAAATCACACTTGAACAACGTTTGCAACAACTACTGGTTGGTCACTACAAACAATAGGCTAATGGTGTCCTCATAGCGGGAAAATCTCCTCGCTTCTAGAGTAGTCCACACAGACCACCTAGAATTCATGTTGTTCTAGTAGAACACATAGGAAGGAGTTCTCCCTCCATGTTGGTGTACTACAACCAACTTACTCTCCCACAATTGTTCTCCCTTGCTATCCCTTCCTTTATTGGGTAGGACTTGCTCAGATTCTCTCAGTTACCACAACCAGAGAAGACAATAGTTCTTAGAAGCAATTGAGTTGTGTCTCTGGGAATCCCCCAATACCTCTCTATTTATAGGAGGGTTAGGGTTAGGGTTGAGGTTCCCAATCTGTATGGGAGTACAAGGGATTGGATTTTCACAAACGTTCTCAATCTGTGAGCAGTGAAATGATCTGTTTGTTGGCAAACTGTTCAGTTGGTGTGTGAGGCGATCTATTCAACCCTTAAACTGGTCGTTTTGTCATGTTTCCCTCGCAATTGTATTGGAAATTCTAATCCAATTAAAGCACACCATGATGTCAGAACTAGTTCTTGATGCAATCAATTGATCTACAAATCGAATGTTTCATCTCATGAGATAGTCATTTGGTGACCTTGATCCGATCGGTTCACTAAGTGAACCAATCGATACATGTTGTGGTGCATGCAAAAACTAGCCAATGCAATTTCCAATCAACCTGACACTCCAACCGACCAGTTCAACACTTGGGTATGGAGTCCAATAAGTCAATTGTACTTTAAATTGAATACCTAAACACTTTACTAATCAAGTTAAACATCATTCATGAACATACTCCTATTCTAAGTATATCATATGTGTTTAACCCTATAGGTTCCAATTTACATTGGCAGTGAATGTCCATAATCGGTTTATGACATCATAAGCAAAGAGCGGTATCTAGAAGCACATCATTGCTACCCCGACAAATGGAAAGTTGGAGCAAAACTTCAACCTACAATCGATGTTTGTTGTTATAATGTTTGTATAGTTCTTTTGTCATTGATATCCATATTGAACTCTAGACATGGAATAGTCATCATCTTCAACATTCAGTCTATGTTCCTTGAACCAAAGCAAACTGCTTGAGATATATGTAAGCTCAATATCAAATATTGACTAACATGTGCATGGACATACATTTCTCAATCTCTCTTATCAAGTAGCCAAGATATCATACTCTTGTAGGAGGGAAAACCCCAATTACATCACTTACAGTTATCCCCATTTGTCACTATGCATCCGATCATCACCTTTATGGCAACCCTTATTCAAGGTTACGATGGATGATGTCAAAGTTCATTGAATGACATGTGATGAATGTAATGACTTCAGGTTAAGAACCACAATCACAAACAACAGTATAAGAGTTGATTCTGACTACCAATTATGGTTTCCATGTATCACTCTTATGATGTGTCTGTCTGATACACTGTTCCCTAACAAGTATTTATGTGTTTGGTTTGATATCACATATCATGAATGATGAGATTATGTCATCAACTAACATAGAATCTAGTCTTATGTGTTATCGTTGTCTATCGGCCTTCTATAATAACATGCGACTAGGGACATATCAAGACTTCATGTACTATTGGCATCCATATGATCTCATTATTCATGTCAACAATCTGAAGACATACATCATTGAGTGATATCATTCTTTAGACATTTATTATGTTACATCATTATCTCATAACTAAATAAAACAGAATAAATTGGAAGATTGCCTTTATTATTACTCAAATTATTTACAAATTATTCCATTTCAATAATCATACTATTGGCTTTCTGGGCATACATACAAACAGACTCCCACTTGCACTTAGATCCAATCACCCATGCATCTCATCCCAAGCGATATAACATGACAATCATGCTTCTACTGTGAAAGTGCATTTGTCAAGGGGTCAACAACATTATTCTCAGTTGGTACTATGCAAATCTTCACATCTCCTCACTATACAATCTCTCGTAAGAGATGGAAATACCTTTATATATTGTTACAACATTGATGTGATCTGGGTTCCTGTAACATCCTAGGACTTTGAGCTCTCGAATAAGATGATCTTAAAAGGATTGACTAGACTACCCATATCACCAAGGTGAACCTCCTTTTCCAAGAACCCATTACTAAAGAACTCCATAGTTAAGCATGCTCAACATGGAGTAGTACTAGGATGGGTGACCAGTCGGGAAGTTGATCCCAACTTGCGCGTGAGTGAGATTAAAGTGCGCAGCTAAAGCTAATGGTGGTTTGTGGGGCCAATCATCATTCCTAAAACTCTACTAGAGCCTTGGGAAGTGGGCCTAGGCGTTACAAATGGTATCAGAGCCAAAACCCCTCCAGTAGGCGGGCCCACATAAACATGTGGTATGCCAGTCTTGAGCCGTGCGGTTCAGGCATGTTGGAAAAGGCTGTCCATAGTTGATGTAGCCACCCTTGCGTTGGTATTCCGTGATCGGGAGCTGGGTGTCCATGGGACATTATGGGTCTACACTGAAATGGAGAATGATTATGAGGCCTTATAGTTGAGACTTAATGATGACGTCAAGAGTCTAAGTGGGGGAGATTATAACATCCCAGGACTTTGAGGTCTCAGATAAGATGATCTTAAAAGGATTGACTAGACTACCCATATCACCAAGGTGCACCTCCTTTTTTGGGAGCCCATTACTAAAGATCTCCATTGCTAAGCATGCTCAACATGGAGTAGTACTAGGATGGGTGACTAGTCGCGAAGTTGATCCTGACTTCGCGTGAGTGAGATTAAAATGCACAACTTAGGCTAGTAGTGCTTTGTGGGGCCACTCATCATTCCTGAAACTCTACTAGAGCCTTGGGCAGTAGGCCCGAGCGTTACAGTTCCTTAGCTTGTGCAATACCTCCATTTTTGTCAAAATATAGCTCAATTTCATCCCTGATGCTTGGAACAACCCCATGTTATGAGGCAAACTTCTTGATCTAGACAACCTCCTTTGCTACATTTGATGCAACAATATACTCGAACTCTGTTGTAGAATGCACAATTGTCTTTTCCTTAGAACTCTTCCAGCTCACAACTTCATTGGTGAGGCAAAACACAAATCTTAATTATGACTGATAATCATCTTTGTCAGTTTGGAAGCTTGCATCAGTCTAACCCTTTAACACCATCTCTTCCTCTCAGCCATAGACAAGGAATTGATCCTTAGTTCTTCTAAAGTACTTAAGGATGTTCTTCACAGTTGTCTAGTGAGAATCACCTGTATTTGATTGATATCTTCTCTTTATGCTCAAGCCATATGGGATATCAGGAGGAGTACATAACATTGTGTACATGATGGATCCAATTGTTGATGCATATGGATTCCTAATCATGTGTTCCCTTTATTTAGAAGAATTGGGGTACTAAGCTCTAGAGATGCCAACTCCACGAGACATGGGTAGGTTTATTCTCTTTGAGTCATCCATGTTGAACCTCTTCAACACTTTGTCAATGTATGTGTTATGTTAGTCCAAAAATCCTTCTATATCTATCTCTATATAACTTAAATTCTAAGAAGTAGGATGCTTCTCCCAAGACCTTCATATAGAATGTATTCCCAATATGTGTTCTACCATATGTAAAGTAGGGATGTCACTCTCCATCAGTAGTATGTCATCTACATACAATATGAGGAATACAATCATGCTCTTACTAACCTTCTTGTACACACAAGGTTCATCTTCACTTTGACTAAAGCCAAACTCTTTGGCTAAAGCCAAACTCTTTGACTGTTTTGTCAAATCAAAGATTCCAACTCTGAGATGCTTGCTTCAATCCATAGATTGATCTTTTTAGCTTACATACTTTATTTGTATCCTTTATATTTATAAAACCTTTAGGTTGTGTCATGTACAACTCTTCAAGAAGATTCTCATTAAGTAATGCAGTTTTAACATCCATCTACCAAATCTCATAGTCATGATAAGTTGCAATGGCAAGCATGATCATGATGGACTTAACCATGGCCACTGAAGAAAAGGTTTCATTATAGTCAACACCTTGAACTTGTCTAAATCCCTTTGCAACCAATATGCCCTTGTAGGTATCTATTTTACAATCCATGTCGATCTTCTTCTTGAAGACCCACTTTCTCCCTATGGGTTTTACGCCTTCAGGTGGATCCATCAAGGTTCATACCTTATTGGTGTACATGGAATCCATGTCAGATCTCACAACCTCAATCCATTCCTCAGACTCTAGTCCCTTAGTAGCTTCTAGATAGGTTGTTGGCTCATCATCTATGACCAACTCACTACCTTCCTGAGTCACAAGATAACCAAATCTTTTAGGTTCAATGCCTACCCTATTAGATCTATGAGGTTACTATGTTACTTGAGAAGTTTGAGATTCCATAATGACATGTGATTCTCCTTGTTCCTCTTGTACATCTACTAGTTCAATATTTTCTTGTTGGTCTCGAACCTTTTGGAGTTTAACTTTCCTCCCACAAATTCCTTTAGAAATAATTTCGTTTTCTAGGAATGCAACATTTATGGAAACAAACACTTTTTTGTTAGATAGGGAATAAAAGTAATATACTTTGGTTTCCTTAAAATATCCAACAAAATAACATTTATCAGATTGGGTCCAAGATTTTAGGGAAACTACTTTCTCATGTAAGCTTCACAATTCCAAATCTTAACAAATGACATATTGGGACACTTCCCATGGCATATCTTGTATGGTGTCTTTTGAACTGATTTAGATGGTACTCAGTACTATAAATGTGGGGCAGTTTCAAGAGAAAAACCCCAGAAGGTAGTCAAAAGTTCAACTAAACATATCATCAATCACACCATATCCAACAACGTGTGATTCCTTCGTGTTGATACACCATTATGTTGTGGTGTCTCAGGTAGAGTCCATTGTGATACAATACCATGATTTCTCAAAAGCTCCTCAAACTCTTGGCTTAGGTATTTTCCACCTCAATCAGAATGAAGTACCTTAATACTTTTTCCAGGTTGGTTATGTACTTCATTCATGAAATCCTTCAACTTTTGAAGGTTTTTTTACTTATGATTCATAGGTAAACATAACCATACCTATTAAAGTCATCAGTGAAGGTAATTAAGTATTGATACCCACCTCTAGAAGTTGTTCTAAAAGGGATGCATACATCAGTATGTATGAGTCCTAATAGATCACTAGCCCTCTCATTGTTACCTGTGAATAGAGTCTTAGTCATCTTTCCCAAAAAACAAGATTCACATGTATCTATTGATTTGAAATCAAATGAGTCCTTATAACCATCTTTATTGAGTCTAGATAGGCAATTCTCAGTTATGTGCCCTAGATGACAATGCCAAAGATATGTTTTGTTTGAGTTGTTGAGTGTTAGTCTTTTGATATTTACATTATAAATATTTGTCTTTAGATCTAGCAAATAAAGACCATAAGACATTGGTGCACTTCCATAAAAGATCCCATCTTTATAAATAGAACATTGACCATTCTTAATATGAAATTCATATGCATCCTTTTCCATACAAGATATAGAAATGATGCTTATATATATGGTAGATACATCATAGCAGTTCATTAACTCTATTACAATCTCTGTGGGTAGAGATAAACTATAGGTTCCAACTGCAATGGAAACAACTCTTGCTCCATTGGAAACTCATAGTTCGACCTCACCCTTTCTTAACGACCTACTTATTTTTAGATCTTGCATATTTGAGCATATGTTAGATCCACATTCGGTATCTAGTACCCAAGATGAATAAGTAGATTAGTTTATTCTAGTAATGTATATACCTAAATTGTAGATCTCTATCCCCATCTTCTTCTTCCTAAATGCCTTCAAGTACAACGGATAGATTCCTCTTATACTTTTCTTTCTCCTTATCTTGAGTGCTGAAGATCTAGATTTATGCTTAGCCTCAGAACTCTTCATGGCCTTTCTTTCATCCCTAAACTCTTCTTCACTTATCAGCATCACAGATGTGTCCTTCTTCATTCTTTCTTCGACATTAATCAACATGCCAAGAAAATTTGACAGCTATCTGGCCATGTTATTTAAGTGGTAACAGTCAACAAAACGGCCATATGATTCAGGAAATGATTGCAGAGTCATATTTTTGGCCAACTATTGGCTCAAAGAGAATCCCAATTATTCTAGATGATCCTCATGTCCAATCATATTGAGCACATGGTTCTCTATTGAGTCTCCTCTATCATTTTATACTTAAAGGGAACCTTTGATACAATGTACCTTTCTCGATTTGTGAGATAATGTTTTAGGCTCCTAAGATGTGTTACCATCTAAAGTATCCCCATGTCCTCACATTGCTCATGTAACTCATTTTTCATGAAGCTTAATATAAGGTGTTTTATGTCCATGACGTTATTGGCAAGCTTCTAGTAAGC